>JAODAL010006985.1:0-129055 GCA_025379985.1 Phyllomedusa bahiana
TCGAACGGGAAGATTTTTGGGGAAAAAAAATTTGCTACCTTTTGTTTTAACTACTAGGTTTACTGCTGTGACACCACGGGAAAATACTTATTTTGTGGGCTGTCAATGCCCCCGTCAGCGGTGGGTTTCCTGCAACGGGGATATGGGTCTTATTTTGGCATGTGATAGAAAAATTCGGACCGTTCTCTGGGATAATAAACCCCTTAAATTAAGGGAGTAACCTGAAAATTTTGTCTAGTATTGGGTGGCGTCAAAACACTGGGGGTAGGGTTTTAGTCGGATTCGGTGCCCACATCTCGCAATAGAACAAAAAATTAGAAGAAAGCCCTAGGAAATTTAAACCCATTTACTCAGGCCGAACCACAAAAAACCAGGGCCCAATGTGTTTAAAAACCCCTGCAGATATCAAACTGCGATCAACACTTTGTCCCGTTTGAACCTAGGGGGAAAGCAGATGCACGGGCAAAAGAATAAAACTTTCCTTGCGTTTCAGTAGAAAAAAAACCGTGGGCACTTTTAAAAATACAATTACATAGAATACAAAACTGTGCAAAGAGAAATATACTTAAAGATTACGGAAAACATTTCCATAAATTTTAAATAAGGTTCAAGTCCGAAAGTCAGCAACATTACAGGGAAAGGGAAAAAAGAGGATCCCCGTTTCCATGTACCTGGTAAAGGGTCAAACCAAAGAAAAAACCCAAAAAGGGTGTTTCACAGGGTTCCACGGGGTAGCCCAAAAAAAAAAAAAACTCAGCTATTAAACCTAAAAGCCCCCGTTTCGCCGCCCACCTTCTTCCAGGCGAGAAATAGTCTCTGTTTAGCCAGACGTTTTTCTTTCGGAGGACGCATACCCGTCCCTCTCTGTGAGGGAGGCCAGGCCCGGGGAAACCCAGACCGGGGCCCGCCAAATAAGGCCGAAACCCAATCAAAAGGGGGGAAAAAGGTGGTGCTTTAGTGCGGGGGAATATTTGAAAATCAGTGGGATTGAAAAAAAACCGTGCCCTTTTCCGTTCTAACATGGGGCAAAGGGGTTCCCCATCTTACTGTATTTGTTGCTTTTTTAGAAGGAGGTTAATGGCTTTTACCGCTGCTTAAAGGCGAAAAGGTGCGTCTAGATGGTCCGGGAAAAATAGCAATTTTCGCCCCCTCATGCATGGGTTTTGGGTATTTTTTGCCCTTTTAATTTATCTTCCTTAAAGGCGTGTAATGAATGGGGCATATTACGTCCCCCTTCTCTCAGGTTCCAGGCTCAGAGGGCGTAGAGCCCTGTGAGCTCTGTCGATCTCCAAGGGAGTGTCACAGGTCTGTCCTTATTGTTGAAACCCCGGAAAGAGGTTTGGCCCAGGTCTTGTTTTTTAAAACTAGGATCCCTCTAATTCTAATGTTTTTCCTGCGGTTTCCTGTTCCCAAGTTCGAACTGCCCCGACAAGGCTTTTCGGGGTGGTTTTTTGTTTTGCGAAAACCCGTGGCAGTTCAGCGATCGATTGTTAAACCCCTTTATTAAGTTTCAAGAGTGTGGATTTTTTTTTGGAGGGCGATTATCCGTCTTAACCAGCCGGTCTTGTTGCCAGCCCCCTCTAAGATCCGGGCCAGAGCTGAAATTTATTTTGGGTAGGCGAAGCTTAAACAGGCCTGTAATTCCCGGGGTCCCCCCTTGTAAAACCCCAAGAGGGCCTTATCTCTAGAAATAGAGAGCCTGTTCAGCAAATGCGCAGGGGGCCCCTGGGGGCCCCCAAACCGTGTAAGGGGTACCGGAGGGATTCTTCCCGCTTAGCCAGCCCTTAGGGGGCCCCCATGGCACCAGCAGCCAGCGAGTTATCAGGTGAGTACGCCCCTAAGCCTTGTGAAGCTTAGAAACAATCTGAAAGGGGGTCAGGCACTGATTTCCTGGAGCCTTTTTCGACTGTAGATTGAGCAAAGGGAGGTTGCGGTGCCCCGGCTGGGAAAGAAGCTGCACTTATTGCTGTGGCCCGACCGGGGCCCAGCGGAGGAGGGGATTTGGGGCCTGGGTCAGTCTGTGAATGGGGAAAACATTCCTCCCCCCCTTTTCCCCCCTCTTGACATATCCTGCAGAGTTTTGTGGTGCTGGGGAAAAAGGCCCGCAAGCTCTCTCCCCCCCTTCCCGTACCCGGAGGGTTTGGGTGTGCCGGGCCTTGAAGCTGAGGGGCACCTTTGTGGGTGGGGCGGGCCCTCATTACCAAACATGGGTGCCCCCGATTCACCATGCCGTCCCGTTCCCTCTTCCCCCCTCTGCGGGCCGGGGCCCCGGGTGTGTTGCGGCGGGGTCCTGCGGGGCCCTTTAAAGCCCCCTGAAAAATCCTGCGCCGCGGGCAGGGCCTCCCAGGTCCAGGGGCCCCCCGGGCCAAACTTTGCCCGCCTTTTGTGCGGGTGCGCCCGGTTTCCCCCCAGGGGAGCTGCGTCCCGCAAGGGGAAGATGGCGCCCCCCTGTGGGAAGGGCCGTGGGAACCCGGGGCCCATGCAGGTCAGCAAGCGGCGCAAAGTAATTTTTTATGGGCCCCCCCTTTGGTGCCGGAGTTTTCAGCGGGGAAATTTTTGGGGTCTTCTTTTCTTTCCCTGGGCTCATTTGGGACCGGTTTAGGGTCCTTTAATGCTGGGCCCCCCACGAAATTCCTAAGACCCCGTCTGTTCTCTTAATGCCAGGCCCCCGCCCCCAAAACCCGGGTGTCCCTTTTTAAAATTATTCAGCCCAAAAACCCGCAAAATGAAATGTTGGGAACTGAGAAAAAAAATTCAGTAAGAAATTATTTTTTTTTTAAAAAAAATTTTCAAAAGGACATTTCTGTTTGAAGAGGGAAAGTGAAGTAGACCCCGGGAACAAAAACGGTGACCTCGGCAATTGGTGGCCCCAACATCATCAGAGATCCATGCCCGGGTTCATTTTAAAAATCAAAAAGATCCCCATTATCTGTGGAAAGCCGGGGTGTGTTTTTCTGTAATGATCCTCCAGCTGTGCTGAAGGGGTTTTTCAACCCCCGATCAGTTTTGACGCCCGGCGGTGGGCCCCGGGGCACCCCCTCTATTTGGGATGGGAGCGAGCTCGGGCCCTTGTCCATTTTTTGGGTACCCAGAAGTCTATTGGGCCACGAAAAAAAATTCAAAAACATCGGTGTTGAGACGCGATAGTCGTTTCACCATGATCTTTTGCTGGTCTCGGTGTGTTGGATTTTGTGACCCTGCATTGCAAAGCGTTTTTTTTAGGGGGGGTAAATTAAAAATTGCCAGAGGTCACCCATTAGGCTTTTGGGCCAAACCCGGGCCCGCTGCGGCCGGTTTTGGCTACTTGGCACTTAATGCTGGCACGTCGCTGATGTTTTTCCCACCGTGACATTTGAAGAACTTGAAGGCAGACGCAACAGATGTCTCCAGTTGATCAATCAGCAAGGTCTCCATTTCCTGCATTTTACTCTCTATTTGGGTGGGTGGAAGGAAAGTGCTGAGTTTTGTTTTTTTAACCGGGGATCTGGGAGGGTGGCCACCCAGTAACTTTTGTTCATTTTGATGGCCTTAATGCGAGGATCTGTTGGAGGAATGGAGCATCCAAGCACTCATCTGAGAGATGGTGCCTTGTTTTCCAAAGCCTCTGGGTGTTGGGCACTAGCAAACTGATCTTCCTCATCTTCCTCCTCCCCTCAAATTCGCGGCAACCTTTTTCCCAAAGGCAGGGAGTCGGTAACGTCGGTGTCCAGGAATACCTCCTCCCCCCACAGCTTCAACACAGCTTTGGGACTTGCCTCAGATGATGCACCCTGAGAGCGATGCGCCGCCTTTGCCACTAGCCCTGGACCCCGAACCACTCCCCTAATGAAGACCGATAAAATTGTGAAACTGTCGGGCCTTGTGGATTCGACGGAGAAAAAAGGCTCCGTGTCCCGCATCTGTGTCCGTCTCCTCCTCCGTCGCTGGCGGGACTGTTGTTTCAGAGTGTCCAACGATCGTTCCAGAACTAAGATCATTCACAATGCTCATGCTGACAAGGGCATTGTCCGCAGCCCATTTTGGTGGCTTCTTCAAAACTGGCAAGGATGGTGCAGAGCTCTTTCCCTCCTCCACTCTCGGTGGCTCAACACCCCGGGTCCGCCCCGCTGCTGGTCAGGCAATGCTCACTTAAATACTGCATAATGGCATTGCGCTGCTGCCACAATCGCTGGAGCATGTGGAGGGTGGAATTCCAGCGTGTTGCCCACGTAAAACAATGAGACGGTTTGACGGGGAGGCCGAGCTGACGCTGCAACCACCAGGCGGGACGAAGCAGGGTGCGAACGCGGAAGTGCGAAATCAGACCTCGAGCCTTCCTCAGTGGCGTCCAGGCCCCGGGTAGCTCTTTAGAAATTTATGGACGACAAGGTTCATGACATGTGCCAGGCAAGGGATGTGCTCCACCACCGATCTTAAGGGGCGGCCAGCAGATTTCGCCCGTTATCGCCACACCACCTTGCCTGGCAGAAGATTTTTGTTCACCCACCGCGCTCGGTCTCGTTGCAGAGAGCCGTCCACAGCTCCTGACCTGTGTGTGGACGGTCTCCAAGACAGATTAATTTCAACACGGCCTGGTTTCTCTGGGCACGTGATGCCCAGAGCCCTGCACCATCCCTGCGGTTTTGAAGAGCGTGTGCCGAGCCTGAGAGCCACCGTCACCCCCCAGAGACACCCAAACCTAGCTCACCCAGTGAGCTGTCACAGAGATTATAGCGGACTTGGCCGTGTTTTATAGTCCATGTGTCGGTGGTGAGATGGACTTTTCTGGACACAGATGCAGACAACGCGCTTGAAATTTTAGATGACAAGTGGTCGGGCCAGGGCAGGGACGGCTTTTCGGGCCCAAAGGAATGCCTGCTCGGCATTGGTATTGGGGGCAGGCAAGGGCCATGACGGTGGCGGAACCCATCTGTGTCCACCAGACGGGAAAGGCAACATTTCCAAGGCCAAAAGCCTGGCAATGCCGACATTCAGGCTTTTGGATGGTTTGGGTTAAAGTGTTTCTTTGTTTCCCAAACCTGGAATGACAGAAGGCGGGCTGCTAGACTGGCCGCTGTATGGCTTTGCAGGTCGTCAAAACTGACGGAGGAGAAGGGGTAGGATGTGGTCTCTGGTGGGGGCTGGGTGGTACTCGGGCCGACGGTGGAGGCTGAAGCGGAGGCTGATCCCTGATCATGACTCTGAGAGACTTTGGGCAGCTGAGGAACGCTTGGTGGTGGCGGAGGAGGAGGAGGGGAGACAAGTGGTGTGACAGTGGTTGGAAGCCCGGCGTCGGTCTGGCCTTTTTTGGCCAAGTGTTGCCTCCATTTCAACTCATGCATTCACTGCTTTGTGACTAGACATGTTGGTGGTGGTTAAACAACCTAAGATTCTTGCCTCTACTTATGGTTTACGGAAAAGGCGGCTATGACATCGATCTGGGTGAATCAGGGCTTGCCAAAGAAGGCCCAGGCTTGAGAGGTTCCTGGACCTTTTTGACAGCGATAAGCGAGGAGCGGGGTTTCCGCTGACCGTGGCTGGCGGAATCTAATCAAGCGGACTTCTGCGACCGCCCTCTGCCTTTTTGAGGCGGACCCGTATTAAACACTACCCCATTGTCTTCCCCTCGTCCATTGATGAAGCGCTCGCAAGCAAATTCTGTTTGAAAAGACCACGTTGGTTTCCGGAATGTCCTCTATCATCATCATCAATACGGGGTGCTTCGTCGTCCTAAACATTCTCCCTCCAGGAGCTGCGGGCTACAAGCAAGAGGCACTCCCAAGGCGTTGCCGACCGCCCGGGAATTTTGCCGATGACCGGCTTCCTTTTCCTCCTCTGATGGCATCAGTAACTTGGCGTCAGAGCAGACAAAATCATCCTCTTTGGCCTCTTGATCTTTTAAACATGCTCTGCCCCCAAAACCGCATTTTGTCATCAAAGAGGTCAGAAAATGGATTATCCACAGTGGTGGTGTACACGAGTTGACATTTGGGCTACCTTTGCTTAAATGTTGGACGGATGCTGATGTTGCTGATGACGACTTTTTGTGGCCCGTAACTGGGAGGACGAGGAGGTAAGACTGCTGGATGGCAGGTTGCATTAACCACTGAAGAACAGATTGGCGACGCTGTTCGTTACTGAGATTCACAGGGCCCTTGACCCAGAGAGACAGGCTTGACGGTCCTCCCAACCGACAATCCGCTGGCATGCGGTGGTTGTCGCCAGCACTGGAAGGAGCACCTTCTCTCGTACCTCCACCTCCATGTCCTACCCCCCTCTTTGCTTGCTTACCACCTGAATTTTCGATCCATGTTCAGAAAGATAAAAATTTGGAAGGTATTGAAGAGTTTTGGAAAGACTCTTATTAAAGGGCAAATCAAGCTATTCTCAAATCCCTCAAATCAAAAACAAAATTGCTGGATTCAAATTTAAGTGTAGGGACCTCTATCAACAAAGCTTGACTGTCCAAAAGTGAAAAAAAAACATCTATCTGAAATGTATACGGATAATAAAAGGTATTTTTTGGCACCTATCAATACACTTGTGGTGACTACAAAATTGCTGTATTCAAATTTAACTGCAAGAAGGCTCTATGAACAAAGCTGGCATGCGGCAAAGTGAAAAAAAACACGTATCTGAAATGTTTTACGGATAATATAAGGTATTTTGGCACCTATCAATACACCTGTGGTGGGCTACAAAATTGCTGGATTTTAAATTTAAGTGCAAGGTACCTCTATCAACAAAGCTTGACTGACCAAAAGTGAAAAAAACACCTATCTGAAATGTATACTGATAATAAAAGGAGTTTTGCACCTAACAAATTGACCTGCAGCTAATAGAAAAGATCTGTATTCTAATATAAGTTCAGGCTGCCCAACATCCAAGTAATATTTCAAAAGAAAACTTTAATAAATAAAGCTATTGCAATGCAATGTCTACACTAAGTCTGGGTGCACAATATCCAGTATCCTTTAAAGAGCTCGTCTGTGTTCACCCGTGCCCCCCCCCCACCCCCCGTGACTTTACAGCGGTAGATGCTCCATTAAAATTCTCAGCCTAACTACCTAAAATCTGAAAATCTCTGATCTACCTAAGTTCTAAGGTTCACAGCTAAAAGTATAGCTGTCTCTTTGAACAAATAGAATAATTTGGCTGAGCTGTTTGCACAGAGGCAGAGCGCACGTCCTACTCCTTTGAGATACTGACACACACTGATCATGAACAGGAAGGGCTGTTCTATGTAAAAAGAGGTTTATGTGATTTTTCCCGCCAATCGCAACCCCTAACACATCCCAGTCATGAGGTCGCACACACAGCTCACCCCGCTCTATTCTCCTAACTGATTTGCTGGCCGCCAAAATGACAGGAAGCACCGAAAAAAGGTGCGATATTAATAGATTATGCACAGATTTTAACCTAAATTATCGCATGATCTAAATATCCGAACAACACAAAAACAGTGCCGATTTCAACTTTGTCGATAATAATCGCTCAACACTATTGATAACATTAAGTTTACTCCATACTCTGTTTCATCTCCAACACAATTCACAGTTGATCAGAGCTCATGATTTAATCTAGCTAAATATGCAATGATATAGAAAAAAGGGCAAATATAAGTAGGTTGATAGGAAAAGCTTGGAAAAGCTGGTGAGCTTCCCTTGTAGTAGCTGTCTTGATTATATATATATAATATATATATATATATATATTATATATATATATATATTAAAATACACATATACACACACATACATACAGTAATCTCACAAGACTTTGATACAATGTAGTCAGTATACAGCTTGGATAACAGTGTAAATTTGGTGTGTCCTCAAAATAACTTCACCCCAAAGCCAAGTTAAGTGAGTACACCCCTAAGTAAAAATGGACAAACTGTGCCCAATTTGCCATTTTTTCACGGCAGTATGGCCAGTGCAAACTTCTAAAACACTGACAGCCGGCTCCCATTCATTTTAACTCTCCACGATGCGCAAGCCCCTGGGAAGTAGTAACATGTAAATTGTTTTCCTCGCTGCAACTTATACGCAAGGGAAAACACTGGGTATTAATAGCCCTCATTGAGAGCTATGAATTACTGTTATTGCGGGGCGTATTTCGGGAGCATTGCAGCATGCTTACGCGCCAAAATACGTCCCACAATTACGCTGTGTAAAATACCCTAAGATGTTTGGGTGGTAAATTCTATAGGGATGAGTTGTAGTCAGGAGACGTTGTCATGGCAGTTTGGAGTGGATGAAGAAAAAGGGAACCTGACTTACTCATCAGAGAAGATGTCATCTGATTCCCTTTATGTAACTATACTGTATTGTATTTTGTGTTGGACACCTAGAAAGTGCTGGACAGACCGCCCAATCAAATAGTATGGGCGTCACTAATAGGTTGTAAGCCAGCATGGTGCACCACACGTATCTGTATTTATGGCACCCTTTTGTATCGCCTTATTATATGCAATTATAGTCCAGCACCCCAACCCCTCATGCATGGAGGGAATGTGATTGTCTTATCGGTATTTTTGTATTTGTGCAATCTCCCCATGTATTATACTGTGGCTTTTCTGCATGCTGGTGTGAATAGGTATTCATTTAATGTGCAGTTTTTTTTATCATCTAATTGTTTTCCTAGTAGTGGTGTGTGTGAGCTACTACTCAGCAATTAGCTGCACCGGTTTATCTTTCCCAAGTAGCATAGGGGCCAGTGTTACCTCTTACTGGGTTCAGTCTAGTCAAGCCATTGAGCTGTAAGTGTGGCCTATGTAGTGTTGTTGAGTAAATAATGTTCCATTTTTTTTTTCTGTGATTTCTTTGTAACTGCACTATAACCACTTATATGTCTGCAGAGATCTTGTGTACACATCTACCTTCTACTATGTGGTCACTGTGCAGTGGTAATAGTTGTCTTAGTTTATAGATTTATATTCAGTAACAGTACACTGGTTTTATTCAGTCTCTTTATGGTGGTGATGTGTTGTCATGATGTGGCGATATTGTTTTGTCCTTGTAAATTGTTATTATTGGACATGATATATTGGTCAGTAACAGTATGGCGCTATTAGGGCTTGTTCACACGGCGTTTTGGATCCTTTTTACGGATCCGTTTTTCGCAGCTGAAAAGCGCATCCGGGAAGCGGATCCGCAAAACGTAGCATTGGATACTTTATTTGGATCCGTTTTCAATGCTTTTGCACCTACGTTTTAAGCATCCGCTTTCCGGATGCGTTCTTCCGCAGGAGAGTGTCTCTTTCTGTCTCTCTTTCTCTCTCTCTCTCTATTATGGTGGTATAAGTCACTATATAGTGGTGAGATGTTGTGATAATGTGGCCATTATCTATTTACAAGATCACTATAGACACTTAGGGCGACATGTATGAATTCTGGCGCTGATAGACCAGTTCTAAATCGCTTTAAGGTAGTATAGACTGCGCCAGAATGTATGAACCTGTTCTTCTGCATACAGTCATAGTCTAGTGCCTATACGAGAACTCAAGCAGACCAGTTTTAACTTGGTCTGGCTGTTCTAACTGTTCTGCGCCAATTTTGGCGTAAAAAAATCATAAATGTATCTAATTCTACTAATGTGGTGCGAAGCCCCCAGAACGCCTCAAAACTTACAAAGTTTGGAGTACTAATGTTCATACATCTATAGAACTGGTCTACTACAGCATTTTGAGGCCAGAATTTTGGCGCAGCCCCGTTCATACATGTCGCCCATAGTCTCGAGCCAATTGCACCAGCCAAAAGTCAACAAAAGAACCGGAAGATACGCCAGCAGCGAGGCAAATATTTTTATTTTATCAGGACAGAAATAACATTTGACAATGCCAGTAAGGGATTATGAAGTGGGCTCACTCCACTAGCAGCAGGGAACAAATCACTGCTGTTTAAAGGGAACCTGTCACATAGATTATCCCCCTCTTGGTGAGCACAAGCTAGTGTCAGACCTGCTGTTTCCAGCGCTGTGTCCCTTATTCTGTAAGATGTTGTAGTTTTAGAGCATTTAATGCTCAAATCTTATTCATGAGCAGGTGTTAGCCCCACCCACCAAAGGCTAGCCCCGCCCACTGACAGTTATTCATATGTTTCTCCCTATTCAAAGTAATAGGTTTGTCAGTTGAGGTGGGCAGGGCTAGCCTCCGATTGGCGGGTTTGAAAAAAACTGACTCTTTGAAGGACTCTTCGAATCACTCTTCTGGCTGAAAACTGCAGATTTGAGCATTAAATACTCGAAAACTACAGCATCTTACAGAATAAGGGACACAGCACTGGAAACAGCAGGTCTGACACTAGCTTGTGCTGTCCTCAGCAAGGGGGGCATAATCTATGTGACAGGTTCTCTTTAACCATTTAGATGGAGCAGCATAAATAGAGAATAAAGAACGATGCCCCTCTCCCCCACAATTAATTTTTGTGGTGCCGATTAGTTGCCATGGCAGCTGGAACCCCAACGAAGGCTTCCATAGCCATCATGTACTTCTATTACTTCCTGTCTCAGGAGGGTGTACAAGCAATCACACTCCCTACTCATCTAGTACCTGGTGGGGACTGCATGTTCAAGTAGAGAAATTTTTTTTTAAAAAGCATTAAAAAAAAATTAAAAAATATTAAAAGTTCAAAACATCCTCCTTTTTGTCATTTTACATAATTAGTATCGTCACAACTGTAAAAGTCTGAAGTATTACAGTATAACTATTTCTTTTTAGGTAATTTGACATCCCCTAAAAATTGGAATAAAAAAAATGTACATGTATCCCAAAGTGGTACCAATAAGTACTACACTTTAGCCCACAAAAAATGTACCCTCATTCATACCAATAGGTGAAAAAATAAAAGTTTGGTGGAGCAGAGAAAATGACGCTGGAGATAGAGGATGTTTATTTTTTGTTTAAAGTACTAAAACATAACCAAAAATCACACAAATTTGGTATCGCCGAAATTGTATCAACCTGCAGAATACAGATAACACATCATTTATACTGAAGAGTGAACACCATAAATACAAAACCCCCACAAACACGGCGAAGGTATGTTTATTTTGTAATCTACATCGAAACAAAATCCTAAGTGGGGTGAAATGTGAAATAGTTATGGCTTTTGGCGAGGAGTCAAAAAACTAAGCCATAATATTATGACCACACGGCAGGCAGGGGTTAATAAAGCAACTCTAAAGTTGCATACAAGTCCACTGATAATCTCCCTCGATCTGGGGCTCCATGCAAGATCTCACACTGTGGGGTCAGAATGATCACAAGAACGGTGAGCAAAAATCTCAGAACCACACGGGGGGACCTAGTGAATGACCTGCAGAGAGTTGGGACAAACATAACAAAGGCTACCATCAGTAACACACTACACTGCCAGGGACTCAGATCCTGCAGTGCCAGACGTGTCCCCCTGCTTAAGCCAGTACATGTCTGGGCCTGTCTGAATTCTGCTAGAGAGCATTTGGATGATCCAGAAGAGCAATGGGAGAATGTCATATGGTCAGATGAAACCAAAGTAGAACTGTTTGGTAGAAACACAACTCATCGTGATTCGAGGAGAGAGAATGCTGAGTTGCATCCAAAGAACACCATACCTACTGTGAAGCATGGGGGTGGCAACATCATGCTTTGGGGCTGTTTCTCAGCAAAGGGGCCAGGACGACGGATCCGTGTACATGAAAGAATGAATGGGGCCATGTATCGTGAGATTTTGAGTGCAAACCTTCTTTCATCAGCAAGGGCATTGAAGATGAAACGTGGCTAGGTCTTTCAGCATGACAATGATCCCAAGCACACCGTTAGGGCAACAAAGAAATGGCTTCGTAAGAAGCATGTCAAGGTCCTGGAGTGGCCTAGCCAGTCTCCATATCTCAGCCACATAGAAAACCTTTGGAGGGAGTTGAAAGTCCGTGTTGCCCAGCGCCAGCCCCAAAACATCACTGCTCTAGAGGAGATCTGCATGGAGGAATGGGCCAACATACCAGCAACAGTGTGTGCCAACCTTGTGAAGACGTACAGAAAACTTTTGACCTCTGTCATTGCCAACAAAGGATATATAACAAAATATTGAGATGAACTTTTGTTATTGACTAAATACTTATTTTCCACCATAATTAGCAAATTCTTTCCAAATCAGACAAAGTGATTTTCGGGATTTGTTTTCTCATTTTGTGTCTCATACTTGAGGTCTATCTATGATGTCAATTACAGGCCTCTCTCATCTTTTTAAGTGGGAGAACTTGCACAATTGGTAGCTGACTAAATACTTTTTCCCCCACTGTATATACACACACACTGACATCTCTTTATCCCACATCTACCTACATCACATATACCTATCAATAAAAAAATAATAATCGCAGCATTGAGAAAACAAAAATGAAAAAACAGAGTGCCAGCGTACCCATCCTGACAGACTTCAATAACAATTCAAATAGTTGGGTTAATAAGATAAGACGCCAATGAAACTTTTAGAAAATGTGAAGTGCTGTGTTTTTTTTTTTTAAATATCTATTATTTTATCTTTCTACCTCATATCCATCTATCAATCTACCCCTCTACCTATCCTACATCTAATATCTACCTCTATCAATCTCATATATATCTATCATCCATTTCTCTCTCTCTTATATCCGTCTATATTATATCCATCTCATATCTTTCTTTCTCCTATCTAACCGTCTATCTATATCTCATATCTAACTATCCTATCTAAAAAAGGGACCAGGGAAGGGACAGGCGCGATCTAGTGCAGTATGTTCATAGAAATAGCAGATTGCATGAGGACATGAAACTGCTCACCTGCAGTTGTCATATGGGACAACTCATATGTGCGCTTATAATAGATTCCTCCGGCAGCCGATGTTTCCAAGTCACTGGGATCACAGCACCTTTGGATCCACAGGGATAGTATAAACTCCTCAGTTTTAGTTCGGAGTTGATGGAACTCAGCGCAAGGAGGGAACAAACGTAGGGGCACTAAAAATTACTTTAGTATCCTCATTTATTTAGAAACAAAGTTGCAGAGTCAAAACGCATTTCGTGTGTGATCTAACCCACTTTCTCAATAAATCCTCCACAACCATACTAATAGACAAGGCAGCTATTTGAAACTGGGGTGCAGCCAGTGAAAATCCAAAAATGAGGCTGGACAGGGGCAATGGACATGAACAAAAACATTTATGGACATACATATACTAAAACGGATTTATAACTAATGTTTATAATAATATCAATGTTAGAAAATTATTATAAAAATAGTGATTAAAATATACAACTTAATACAAAGTATCAAATTATAGCAATCCATATATGTGAACAATATTTTTAATAGACGTTAGAAGCCAATATATATCACAGGTAATTATAATCCATTTTTGGTTAAAATTTATAGCCTGTTATAACAAATTTTAGAAAAGATCGTCTGAATTTATACATACACATAAAAAACCTAAAAATAATATATATAATCCTTTTAAGAATATTTTCTAATTATAAAAAAGTATGATAAATCTAATAGCAGCAAAAAACATTCTGGGAACTATTTTTTATATTTCTCAGAATTTTTTTGTTGCTATAAGATCCTCTTAAAAATACTTTTTAAATTGTAAAAAAAAACTTCAAAAAAATATGATAAATCTAAAAGCTAATAACTTTTTAAAGATACTTTTAAAAAATATATAAATGTAAAAAAACTTCAAAGAATAGAATACATCTAATAGCAAAAAATATAGAAAGAATGTGCATTTCATTTTTATGATTGATGTTATACCGATGATTATTTGCACTTTTTGAGAGCTCTGTCATTGTTCTTCCCACATATTGCTTCCTACACTTACATTCAATTAAATAAACAACATGGGTGCTGTTAGGCTATGTTAACACGATGTACATCATGTCTTTCTGGAGCTCGCGCTAATATGCCCATACTCCCACGGCATGGGAGGCGAAGTGGGGGGGAGGGGGCGGTTGGCAGCCCTCCGGCCTCATTGACTTTCATTACTCGTGGCGCGTATTCGCCGCAAGTAATTGACATGTCACTTATCTCCCCGCGCCTACAATACGATCGTATTGTACGAGCGGGGAGAGAAGGCGTAATCCATAGTTCTCTATGAGAACTATGGATTACCGTAATTTCGCCATGCATCTCGCCCGTATTATAGCGCAAATATGCGGCGAAGTGCGCGCCGAAATTACCCCGTGTGAACATAGCCTTACATGACAGATGTGATTTTATTTTGCATTTTTGTCCTGTAGTAATAGATAAAAAATTATTAGTAGTGCTTTATTCCTTACAGCATTTACCTGTCGGAGAACTGCATCTGAATCCACCTAACTCCAACTTAGTGTCCACAAGTTGGTTCTGTTTTTGTTTCCGGTGTTTTAAACAAGATGGAGATAAAACATTTTTAATGGATCTCACTCTCCTATATGTGACTCTTGGGGAGC
The DNA here is from genome assembly GCA_025379985.1 of Phyllomedusa bahiana. NCBI lineage: Eukaryota > Metazoa > Chordata > Amphibia > Anura > Hylidae > Phyllomedusa > Phyllomedusa bahiana. Next base: position 14,429 of record JAODAL010006985.1, read on the forward strand.
AAAGGGCTCAATACCGGGTCCAGTCTCAAGATGCCCCAATATTTTTATAGACACAAATCATCTTGGTGCTGCGTATCATAGGTTGTAACAAAATTATGATCATAAGATGATAATTTTCATAAGATGATCATTTTTTGTTACTATTTTTAGGCTTGAAGTAATACAATCTTTTTGGGATAACATATCAGCCCTCTTAGTAGCTTCTCAGTAGAAGGGGAATAGGGCAACCCTTGTGTTTAAGACTCTCTTCCAATACTTTTGCCTGAAACTGAAAGTCATCGTCCATTTTTTTTTTCGGACTCTCCTTAATTATACATAAGGAATATTTCTTAACCAACTCCTATAGTGATTGCTGGAAAAATTCAGGTAACTATTCGACAGGTTTAAAATATGTTTTGGATATAATGCAACCATTCTCAGGGTACAGACAAAGATCTAAAAAATTGATCACATTTGCGTTGATTGTCATAGGAAAATTAATGCTCCATAGGTTATCATTTAGATAACCTACAAAATCTTGTGCTATAGATGGACTGCCAATCCAAACAAAGATAAAGTCATCTATACATATTTTATAATAACAGATAAGATCTCTATAGGAGTTGAATTCTGGATCAATGAAAGTTGTCCTGAAGAGACCCATAAATTTGTTGGCATACGGTGGGGCCATTCTGGTCCCCCTCACAGTGCCAACCTGCTGATGTTAAAGGGTCTCTCCATAGGCAAAAAAGTTTTTATTCAGTATCAACTTGGAGTCCCTCTACGAGGAAGGTTTTCTTCTGTTCTGAAATCGAGGCATCTGAGTTCAAAAAAGAATTTAATAGCATTTAATCCTAACCCATGTTTAATATTCGAAGATATATATGTAATATCTAGGGTCAAGAAATTATATTGATTGCCCCATTAGGGCAACAGTATCCCCTATCACTGAATCTGAAATGTAAGTGCTGTAAAGAATTAAGAACTACTAATGATTTTTCATCTAATACTACAGTAGAAAAACTCAAAATAAAATCACACCTGTCATGTAACAGCACCCATGTTGTTTATTTAATTGAATGTAAGTGTAGGAAACAATATGTGGGAAGAACAATAGCAAAGCTCTTAAAAAGAGCAAATAATCATCGGTATAACATCAATCATAAAAATGGAATGTACAGTCTATCCTGTTATTTTATGAATGACCACCCCGATGAAGTTTTGAGCATACCATTAAACCCACTGAACAGATTCAAGTAGATGATCCTAATTGTTTGCAGTCTCTATCCCATGAAGAGATGCATTGGATCTACTGGCACAATTCTTTAGTCCCCTATGGTGTCAATGAGTCCCAAGAATTTATAGGCTGAAACATATAATTTTTGTATAAATGCTTTTTAAAAATATTTAAAAATATTTTAACTAAGAATAAAATTCTTTGAATATATATACAGTTGCGCTCAAAAGTTTACATACCACAGCAGAATTTTTGCTTTCTTAGCCTTTTTTCAGAGAATATGAATGGTAACACAAAAACTTTTTTCCACTCATGGTTTGCGGTTGGGTGAAGCCATTTATTGACAAACTACTGTGTTTTCTCTTTTTAAATCATAATGACAACCAAAAACAGCCACATGACCCTGATCAAAAGATCACATCCCCCAGTTCTTAATACCCTGTATTGCCCTCTCTAACATCAATGACAGTTTGAAGTCTCTTGTGATAGTTGTGGATGAGGCTCTTTATTTTCTCAGATGGTAAAGCCGCCCATTCTTCCTGGCAAAAAGCCTCCAGTTCCTTTAAAGATATTGATGTCAGGAGATCGAGTACGTCCCATGCCAAGAAAGCAGAAATTCTGTCGGGGTATGTAAACTTTTGAGGACAATTGTATATATGAATGCGTGTGTGTGTGTGTGTGTGTGTATTATATTATATATATATTATATATATATATATATATATATTATATATATATATTATATATATATATATATATATATATTTGTTTTTGCTATTAGAGGTTAAATGTACTTAAAAGGATTTTTATATATATAAATTATATATATTATAATTACCTGTGATATACATTGGCTTCTATCGTCTATTAATAATATTGGTCAAATACAGTATATGGATTGCTATAATTGGATGCCTTGTATTAAGTTGTGTGTTTTAATCAATATTTTTTATAATAATTTCATGACATTGATAATATTCTGACCACTGGTTATAATTCCGTTTTAGTATATGTATGTACTGTGTACTGTACGCGCCGCAATACGGCGGGTGTTTTGGAAGCACGCTCTGATCTATGCGTACTTCCAAAGCAAAGGGGGCCGACCCCATCCAAACGCATTGCCAGTGGCGTGTAAGCGGCGCAAACAATTGACATGTCAATTCTCTCCCCGGGCATACAATACGATCGTATTGTACACCCAGGGAGACGATGCGAAATTCATAGCTCTCTATGAGACCTATGAATTACCATAATTGTGGCGCGCATTTCGCCGCTCATAAAGCGCAATACGGGCCAAAATGCACATGCAAATACGTGGCAAAATAAGCCGTGTGAACATACCCTAAATGTGTTTTTGTTCATGTTCCATTGCTCCTGTCCATTTTTTGGGGATTTGCACTGGCTGTGCCCAGTTTCATTTAGCTGCCTTGTCTGTTGGTATGTTTGTGGAGGACTTCTTGAGAAAGTGGGTTAGATCACACACGAAACACGTTTTGACTTTGGTTCTAAATAAACGAGGACACTAAAGTAACTTCTAGTGTCCCACGTTTTGTTCCCTCCTGGCACTGAGTTCTGTCAACTCCGAACAAAAGTTGTTATATTGGCTATATATCAATCTCATATCTATTTATCCATTTCATATTTAGCTATCTATCATTAATCTCATCAGTATACTTTATACTAGGTACACCCTATGTATGCACATACATACTATATACATACAAACATTACACACACACTGGGGCAGATTTATCAAAAGTGTCTTACTTACAGTAAAATGCGCCAAATTTATCATAGTGTTGATAAATCTGGTGCAGGTTAGAACTGTCTAGTCTCAGTTTGCACCATCTTTAAGTTGGCTTACTTTTACGCCAGAATTTAGTCGCACATCCTGGCGCATTTTTTTGTCACATTTAAGCCACGCCCCCTTTATAGCAACCCACGCCCTTCTATGAAGCCACGCCCCTTTACCAGACGCGACAACTGTCTAAAACTCATAGTAAATGTGGCGAAAAGCTTGTTTTTGGTGCAAATTGAGCCAGAATTCTGGCGCAACTGCCTTGATAAATCTGCCCCACTATGTACACAAATACACACATTATGTACACACTATAAACATACAAACATATAAACACACTATATACAAAACATTATATACACACTGTACACAGACACAAACTATATACGCTCTGTATACACAGACTATAAATACACATTATATAACCTCAACATGTTCACACACACACACATACAGAGTATATACAAATAGTGTACACATTAACTATACACATACAGTAAATATACACAGTATACACCATGGGCACTTGCTTATAGTTCGGCCGCCGTCTTGGACTAGTCTGAGGGTCACTTCAGTTTACAGATTGCCGACCTTTGGTAAAACGGTTATGGCATCCAGGAAATGCATCACTCCGACAGACAGCTATATTTGGAAACTGGCCTCAGCCATCTTTACTCAGGCACAGGGACAAACAAACATAAGTAAACTCCTTGGCCATCTGGCCAGTGACTAAACATATAGAGAACCCTCTCTACCTGTGGCCTGAGCCTACTACCCAGTATCATAAACTGTACTCCCACCATACAGTATAGGCTTCCCTCAAGCCTTGCAGAGCTATAGCCTCTGCTCAGCTCCACACATCAGGTAGCAAACCACGCTCCCTTGGTATTTGCCTCCAGAGACCTGCCAAAACCCTGTCCTGGAACGGCCTCTCACCCAATGCTAAAGCCGTTCTGGAAAAGCCAGACCATAGTCAACCGCAAAGCAGCTATTCTAGCAGCTACTGCAAGTGTCAGTAACAGAGTCACTGACCTAATACAGTTGTCTTTTCCCCACCAGGCCCTCGGTGGCACATCTCCTGCAGGTCTGCTGCTGTAAATTACTCAGTGCAGAGGAATGCGACCAACTTGTCGCGCTGCCACAATATACACAACGTATACACATACACAGTACATACACAGAGTATATACACACAGTATACACATACAGCAGCATACATATACAAACAGTAGATTTACTCTTATTTTACATACAAAACAAAATCCAACAGTCCTGCTGCTGAGGCTTTACCCAAGGGAGCCTGCTTTTTCTGCCGGGCCCTCTCCTTTCCCATGCTGTGCTGGCTGTTTCTACCGGGCCCTCTCCTTTCCAATGCTGTGCTGGCTGTTTCTGCCAGGCCCTCTCCTTTACCATGCTGTGCTGGCTGTTTCTACCGGGCCCTCTCCTTTCCCATTCTGTGCTGGCTGTTGGTGCTGGGCCCTCTCGTTTCCATGCTGTGCTAGTTGTTTCTGCGGGCCTCTCCTCTCCCATGCTGTGCTGGCTGTTTCTGCCGGGCCCTCTCCTTTCTCATTCTGTGCTGGCTGTTTCTGCCGGGCCCTCTCCTTTCCCATTCTGTGCTGGCTGTTTCTGCCGTCCCTCTCCTTTCCCATGCTGTGCTGGCTGTTTCTGCCGGGCCCTCTCCTTTCCCATTCTGTGCTGGCTGTTTCTGCTGGGCCCTCTCCTTTCCCATGCTGTGCTAGTTGTTTCTGCGGGGCCCTATCATAACCCATGCTGTGCTGGCTGTTTCTGCCAGGCCCTCTCCTTTCGCATTCTGTGCTGGCTGTTTCTGCCGGGCCCTCTCCTTTCCCATGCTGTGCTGTTTCTGCCAGGCCCTCTCCTCTCCCATGCTGTGCTGGCTGTTCTACTCGGTCCCTCTCCCTTCCCATGTTGTACTAACTGTTCCTCCCGGGCCCTCACCCGTCCTATGTTGTACTAGCTGTTCCTCCCGGGTCCTTACCATGTGACCAGGCCCTCTTTGTACCTCTCACAAGGAGCCAGTAATGCTGCCAATGCATTCTTGCAGATCTATTCTTGCTGTGGAACATCTGTACCTTTCCAGCAGGATCTCAGGCCCCCTGTGTCGGCCTTGATGAATATTCAGTGCCTGGTAAGGCCGTGTTCACACGGCTTATTCAAGCCGTAATTGCGAGCCGGATTGCGGTCGCAATTACGGCTTGAATAAGGGGCGGGGGCGCTTCCCGCCGGCCCCATAGACTTGCATTTTCCACGGTGCGTATAGCGGCTGGATAATGTGCAGGTGACTTTTTCCCCGCCCGGCGGATTCGCCGGGTTGGGAGGAGCGACGGAATCCACTGTTCTCTATGAGAACTGTGGATTACCGTAGTTACTGCGACGGATTGGAGCCGTACTGCAGCGCAAATCTGGCGCGCAGTACGGCTCCAATCCGCGGCCAAATAAGCCGTGTGAACGGCCCCTAAAAAGGACAGACCTGGGGCCTGTTCTTTCTCCATATTTGTGAAACAAGCGGGGCCTGCTCACAATGGGCCTCCTTGTTTTACATTTCTGCCTGTACAACAACACCACCACAACTGCCCTAATGATGGCCCTGCCTTTTTTAGAAATAACCCGATATGGGTTAGTCCTTTTGTTTCAATCAAAAGCCTCAGATTAAGAGGGAACACTAATTTGTGGTTCTTTTTTATTAGGATATTTTTTTAGGTGCGTTTATTACGTTTTAGCACCTTAAAGACCTAATTTTGGAAACTATACCCCTTAAGGAATATACCCAGAGCTGGAAATTATTGCCCCCCTCAAGTGTTTCAAAGATTTTTTTTTGCGTTATGCTGTAAAAAAAATAAATATATTTTTTTAAATAATTTGCAGTTTTAAATGAAAATGTTTAATTTTCACAAGTAAAAAAAGGAAAAGCACTCCAAAACTTGTTACACAATTTCTTCAAGTTTGGCAATACCCTATATGGTGTTGTTTTAAATGCTGTTTAGTGCATGGAAGGGGGTTTTCAAAAGGGGAGTGTTTTTTGGCTTTTGGAAACAGATTTTGGGGGTGCCTGCCCCCATTCCAAACCCCCCCAAACTCCCGAACAGGGGAAAAATTCCACAAGTCATCCCATTTTGGATTCAACACTCATATGGGTATATTGTGCATTTTGGGGCATGAAAAAGGGGGGGGGCAAAACAAGTTCCCCCCAAAATTTTTTTTTGGGCTTCATTTTTACAGCCTTCTCTGTGCGTTGTAAATGACAGGATAACTTTAGTAAGAGGTTGGTACTATTAAAATGATAAAAATGTTATAAAGTTTTTTACTTTTATACAATAGAAATGCGTTTGTAAAAAAAAATTGCGTCTTTATGTCATCATACTTTGACAGCCATAACTTTTTTTTTTCTGTATATAGACCTGATTAAGGTCTTTTGCATGCGGAGATGTTTTAATTGGAATTCATATGACGCTTTGATCGCTTTTTATCAAGCTTGAACAGAATGAACAAAAAATACGGTAAAATCATAGTACACATTGAGTGCTCTGATTTTACAGCGTATTCCCCGACCCATACCAAGTGCCGGCCAGCATTCATCGGCCGGGTTAAGCAACATGACAATTTTATAGGCTACATTATTATGCATGTGGCGATTCCAAATGTGTGTACTTTATTTATTTAATCTTTTTTTCGGGCATTTGGTGTTTGTACAGGAGGGTGTATGTATTTTTATTTAACTTTTTTTTATGTTTGCGTTTTACTTTTTTTTTTTTTTTTTTTACCATTTTATTTTCCAATTGTCCCCATAGGGGACAATAAAAAGTAATCTTTCGATCACTGTTACAATGCATAGCAGAACATAGCAGTTCTGCAATGCATTATAACTGTCCATTACTATGCCTGGCCGAGCCCTCAGGGCACAGCCAGGCGTACTAACATCACAGGCAACCCGCAAGCCTTTGTTAGGCTTCCAGGTTGCTAAGGAGAGTATCACACGCAGCAATCTCATTCACTGGGGTGACCATGCAGACAGAGCTTTGCATAAATAGTAGTAGATTGTAGGATATATATTTCTTGCATTTATTTATAAGTATCCAAACAAATGTCTTTAAACTTTAAGACATAGGATTTGAAACAATTAAAAGTCCTTAGACATAGTGCACTGCGGTATACTTAAGTTTAGACCTGTATGTAGACCTCCATGAATTCATTCAGTTTGTCCATGTTGGGATAGCAAGGAGACGCCTAACATCGGGCGAGATGCACACCTGTGCTGCGACGTTTCGAAGGAATAATCCCTCTTTCTCAAGCAATGAGACCAAGAAACTGGGTTTGTGCAATCCACTAATCAGTAGGTGCAGCTGGACAGTGGAGTTTAAAAACCCAAGTGGCAGTGTGGTTGCTCTCTCTCTCCATGGAGCAAGGTGGATGCTGACAAGCAAGTACAGGTCTCTGGTGCATTGCGGTTTATTTTGAGTGGGGTAATTATCATTATATAGTTAGTGCTTGGCCAAGCATCATTTTGGTTACCTTTTATTTTGTTACCTGTTTGCCGTTCAACTTGTGAAGTTCTCAATAAAAGTCGGAAAGGACCCGTGCTTGTACCATTAACCCCTTAACCTATAGTGTATATTTACATCACAGTGCCATCAAGGAGCTATCTAGTGGGATTGTGATATAGGCTACAGCTGACACTCGCCGGTAACGGAACCGTCTCAGTTCCCAGTTGTTCAACTCTTAAAGAATTGCTTTTTATGTTAAAGATCTTGCAAAAACAAGCACTTTGCAATAGATGTCCATTTACAGCGTCCTACCTATTCCTATATATCCCCTCTTGTATTGGCTGCATCAGCTCCTCAGGTCGCTATAGCTACAGACCTGTTCATTCTCTCATGATAGGCTGCCAGCACTGGTTGCTATAGCTACAGACCTGGCTTCTACTGCAGCCTAGTAGAATCCAATAAACACGCCCCTGAATTCAAAATGAAACCAAGAAAACAGGACTGAGCTGAGATGAATCAATGTGGTGGGCCAACCCCTTTAAGGATGCCACGGCGCTTGAAGAGATAAGAAACTGCCGTCTCTCACTGTGATTGGCATGCCTGCAGTGAGATCGCGGGGTACTGATCATTTACAAAGGGATTCTAACGCTTCCTGCCCCCAGCAAGAAGTGCTAGAGCCACCATCTTTGAACACCATTTTGTATTGTTTATACACTATACAGGGATGTTACAGTACACAACCCCCTCCCCCTCCCCCCAGTGGTCAAGTTCCCTATAGAGACTCAATATTACTTTATGTAAAAAAAAATGTATAAAATATTAAAAGTTTATATCACCCCCCGTTTGCCATTTTACAACTACAAAATCCACCCCCGTTTTATCACCCCCCCCAGAAAATGGATGTATGAGAAAATGACAATTTAACCCCTACACTGACCCCCGGAGAAGAAAATAAAATTTCTAGCGCCAAAATAGTGTTTTTTCTGGACACTTCCCATCCCCTACAAATTGGAATAAAAGTGATCAAAGCAGTCATATATATCTCAAACTGGTACCAATAAAAACTACACTTTGGCTGGCAAAAAAAGTCCCCTCACTCCATAGGTAGAAGAACAAAAAAGTTATTGGTCGCAGAAAATGGCGCTGCAGCGAAAAAAAAATAGAAAATGTAGTGTTTTTTACAGTACTAAAACACAACGCAAACCTCACATACTTGGTATTGTCGGGATTGTATCAAACTGCAGAATACAGATAACATCATTTATACCAAAGAGTGAACGCCAGAAAGACAAAATCCCTGCAAACATGGCGCAAGTACATTACTTTACCTCCCTTAGAATTTGCTTTCAGTAGTATATTCTATGGTACAATCAATGACACCGTTAAAAAGTACATCTCATCCTGTAAAATAAAAGCCCCCATGTCTATGGGAAAAAAATAGAAAGTTATTGCTCTTCGAAGCCAGAGAGGAAAAAAAAACTATAAAGTCCAACGTAAACCTGACCTAAACATTCCCTATCAAAATACAAGTGGTAAATTACCTGGTCAGAGCCCAATAACCTGAAAAAAAATGTTCTGTTTTCTCATGCAAACGCCGTACACACCCTAATGCTTAAGGGGAAACAGCATACTGCTTGTCTATTAAGTTCACAGAAAGGTATGAAAAACCTTCATGCCCTTGAGCAGTAACCGCAGATCTTGTACTATTGGAGTCCTGCAGGAGATTGGTACCATCTCCTCACTCCACACCAGGAGACAATATTCACGCTGCCCCTTATTTTCTGCCCATGCAATGTTACAAGAAGCAGCCTTGTTCCTGTTAAAGGGGTTGTCTCACTACAAAGATTGCTTTTTATGTTAAAGATCTTGCAAAAACAAGTCACTTTGCAATATATGTCCATTAACAGTGTCCTACCTATTCCGAGATATCCCCTCTTATATGGGCTGCATCAGCTCCTCAAGTTGCTATAGCTACAGACCTGTTAAATTTCTCATGATAGGCTGCTAGCAATGGTTGCTATAGCTACAGACCTGGCTTCTACTGCAGCCTAGTAGAAGCCAGTAAATACGCTCCTGAATTCAAAATGAAACCAAGAAAACAGGACGAATCAATGTAGTGAGCCAACCCCTTTAAGTTCTGAATCATGAGCCCACCCAATCTTAACCGCTGTACAGTATAAATCCTTAACAGAAATCCAAGGTATCATCTCAGATGTCTGCCAGATTTTGGTCTAAGGCCTCGTTCACACGGCTTATTTCAGAACGTATTACAACAGATTTCCATGTAAATACTTCTGAAATCAGTTGAAAATCAGTTGCAAATAAGTGCCACTAAGTGTGGCACGTATTTGTAACTGATTTCCCGACGGATTTCACCATCTACAATCATTGTAGATGGTGAATCCGTCCGAAAAGAATTGACATGTCAATTGTTTTTCCGTCCGGATTGCCGTCGTCAATCCGCGGCGGCAATCCGGAACGGAATTTTGCGTCGTGTGAACGACGAGCCGTATTTTCTATTGAAATCAATAGAAAATAGGCTGTGACTTATTTCGTGACGGATTTGCCGACGGATTGACGATCGTCAATCCGTCGGCAAATCCGTCCGAAATAAGCCGTGTGAACGAGGCCTTAGACGTGAATGTACCTTAAAGGGGTTTTCTTACTACAAAGATTAGCTTTCAACATGAAGGGACAGTTATGTGACTTTTACAAATACATTGGTCAATAGACTTTACTTTAGTCATGAGATAAGAGTGTATTTCAAGGGCCAAGTGCACACAGGTATCTATGGTTACCTGCATACTAGACTGACATATGTTATTTGATTAGCTGAGAGCCGGGAGTGACAGGAAGGACTGAGTTGGAACAAACTAATTATATCTAACAAGATTCGCTTCACTAAACAAAAGGTACATGTGCTGTGAAGCCATCATCTTATTAGAGATAACAATCTCATGCACTGTCAAGAGTAATGGCTTCCTAAAAGCTGAATATGCTAGTCTGCTGTAGAACCACCTACAGCCTGAAAATATAGAGTAAGTGCAGAACTGCTAGAACTCAGTGAAACCGTATGGCGAGAAAACCCCTTTAAATATTTTCCTTCAAAACACAAAGGACAGATCTAATCAGAGCCAAAATATTTTGACCGTTTTCCACGTAGCAAGGGTTTTTCAAATCCAAAACACATCTGAAAAACCATCTCTACAGACATCAATAGAAAACCCTTTCTAGTAATCTACACTGCAGGATTTTTCTACGGATTTTCTCACCACCAGTTACTGAATTAAGGGGGGTGGCCGAATTCGCAAACCGAAAGGTGACATAACCGTCCTCCGAAAACCATTTCAAAAAAATGATACAAATAGCGTACGGATCATATAAACAGTATCGAGCACAGCAGACATTTCCGTACACATGCTGTGTGGCTGGACCCATACAACTGTTACTAAAAATCAGACATGCGGCCATAGCACAATGGCAGGACAAGAAGCCGTTCCCAGTAGGAGGAAATAAAAGCCCCAGTGGAAGAGACTGTACAGGCGGAGATTCCTGATAATCAGACACATGCCAATCTACAAGGAGGGCAATCTCTTAGTACATAGCTGCATCAGTATACATAAAAGCCACAGACTATACAGAGGAGATTGCTCAAGTACAAAATACTGATAACCACGTCTACTGTCCATGAGGGGACGATCGCCCGCATTTGGGTGGGTTCACACTACGATATTGTATTAGTGTGGTTACACTTCAAGGGTACCATGAGAAAAGATATCACAGCGTGACAATTCCATAACGAGATTAAGTAGGCACAGACAACAAGTCTCACTATTGGCTACGTCCTTGTTTAAATTAAAAAGCATGTGTGGAGAAAACAGATAGCAAAAATGTTTGCCTCACGCTGGGCTTAGACATCTGTCTCTATCATCCCTATGGGGGCAAAGCACCTAGGTGCACTCGGTTTAGTCATAATGATCAGATAACTTTAACCTTATGACACCTCTGTAATCATGTCAGACCCACCCTTCCAGCCACATGTGAATAAGGCTTATATAGGAGGACAGACAGGGTTTACAACTGGCTGATCTATCAGAGGTGGGTTTTGTAGGGGTTCATGACGCTCAAAAGGAACCTAAGATCATTTTTATTGTTTCAATGGAAAAACCAATTTGTTGTTGCACCACACAAGGTTTTTACGTGCATCTTCCAGCACTGTTACTGCAGCTGAAAAATAAGGACACGTTATGTCCAAAATATTAGGGCGTCGCCGCTGGAGAATGGTTTGGATGTCTGTTTAATCAGTGTAAAGTGCATCTGAAAGTACGATACGTTCAAAAACAAGGGCATAGTGTTTACACATATTACTAGCAGAAAATTAAGGACACCAAGAAAGAAATGCGACTTATTACTGAAGTCGTGGCACAATAGCGTAATTCCAATGGTCAGTGTTGATGTATGCGTCCACTATAGAGAGGCATCTGTTATGTTAGCGGTTTAGAAGTGTATCATGGATATGGCACGCACAAGCATGCCGCATTTGTTGAGGAGTGTATTTTCTAATAGGGTCGTGCACCGCGAGTGTTTCACAGTCTCCTAGTTTTGGTGGACAGAAGAGCTTCATTTACATCAAGACATATAGAGTTGATTATTGTGGAGCTACACACAAATATAGACCCAAATAAACGAACTTGTGCTATGGGGGATACGTCACCACTGAAGTTGTCATTTCATTTTTTTTTTTTTGGAGGAAAGTTAGTCATATGTAAACACCCATAGGAGAAAGAGAAGGGTATGAACTTCAAAACCTAAATTCCACACAAGCTGCCTGGCACACTGATGGAGAGGGGTATTGAAGCTATTGATTCCTATGGGCATCTTTTTTGATGTTTCAGAACAAAAGCTGTAAAGAATGTTGAAAAACATCAAATCCTCATTTAAAAAAAAAAAAAAAAAAGCTGCTACCTATGAAGGTTTTTCTGAGGATTTGAACGCTGAACACTCAGTCACCATACTCTACACCAGTGTTTCTCAACTCCAGTCCTCAGGGTCCACCAATAGGTCATGTTTTCAGCATCGCCCACAGAATGCACTTACCATAATGATATCACCTGTGCAGAACGCACTGACCGTAATGATATCGCCTGTGGAAAACGCACTGACCGTAATGATATCACCTGTGCAGAACGCACTGACCGTAATGATATCGCCTGTGGAAAACGCACTGACCGTAATGATATCAACAGTGCAGAACGCAATGACAGTAATGAAATCACCTGTGAAGAACGCACTGACAGTAATATATCACCTGTGCAGAACGCACTGACCGTAATTATATCACCTGTGCAGAACGCACTGACAGTAATTATATCACCTGTGGAGAACGCACTGACAGTAATGATATCACCTGTGGAGAACGCACTGACCGTAATGATATCACCTGTGCAGAACGCACTTACCCTAATGATATCACCTGTGAAGAACTCACTGACCTTAATGATATCGCCTGTGCAGAACGCACTTACCGTAATGGTATCGCCTGTGCAGAACGCACTGACCGTAATGGTATCGCCTGTGCAGAACGCACTGACAGTAATGATATCGCCTGTGCAGAATGCACTGACAGTAATGATATCACCTGTGCAGAATGTACTGACAGTAATGATATCGCCTGTGCAGAATGCACTGACAGTAATGATATCGCCTGTGCGAAGCACTGACATTTAATGATATCGCCTGTGCAGAATGCACTGACAATTAATGATATCGCCTGGGGGCAAGAACGACTGACCGTAATGATATCCCCTGTGCAGACGCCGACCGTAATGAACCCCCTGTGCAGAATGCATGACGTAATGATATCACCTGTGGAAAACGCAGAAAATAATGTTTTCCCTGGGGAATCCCACTGACGTAATTATTACCTGTGCAGAATGTATGAAAATAATGATACCCCTGTGCAGAATGTTTGACATTTAATGATATCGCCTGTGCAGAATGCACTGACAGTAATGATATCGCCTGTGCAGAATGCACTGACAATAATGATATCGCCTGTGCAGAATGCTAAGAAAATCCTGAAAACATGACCTGTTGGTGGGCCTTGAGTTGAGAAACACTGCTCTACACGGTCACATGTGGCGCACCACGCCGGCTTACACCGCCCCTGCTACTCCATGGAGCGGCCTGCCCACTATACTGCTCCCTAGTATCACAGATATCACACAGGAGGCACCAATAGACACGGAGCAGTTCCCCGTCTATGTGACGCGTGAGGGGAGCAGCTTGTCTGTCACATTCACATCACGTCAATGAGGCAGAGGAAGCCGCAGCTCCCGCGCTATTGTCGGCCCTCACGAGCTTCGCGCCACTCCCTGCCCTCCTCCCGCCAGGAGACCGTTATCCGCGCCGCCCCCTCTGTTCTGCCAGTCATGGCCGCACCACACGCTGCGAGCAGCGGCCTCACTTCCCGTAAGTTCCGCATCCTGAGCCCACCCTGCCGGCGCACAGCCCCTCCTCTGTCGCAAGACTCCAGGCGCAACCTCGGCCCCTCACCCAATTAGTGCGCGAGCCCCTGCCCGCACCAGGCCCCGCCTCCGCCATCACACGGGCCGCTCGCCACGCCCCCTGCCTATTTACTGCTCGGCGGGCCGGTCCCAAGCACTCCGCTCTTTGCCCCATTGATCCCGGCTACCGGCGCCATGGTCCGAAAAATCGAAGATCTGGTAAGATGGAGATCGGCCGTGCAGGGTCGCCGATCATATCGCACGTACCGGCCTCCTGTGCCATGTGACAACGAGGGGGAGACACGGTGTGTCCCCTTGTAACCCCTGGGCGTGTAGCGTGTGTCCTCTGCTCTAGTCCTGACCTGGTGCCAAAGTTTGCTTCTAAAGTGCAACTCGTGCCTGAGAAGTCGCTGCTGCGATCATCAGAGATGCGGGATATAAGAGCTTAGTACATAGATGCAGCAGAGCTGATGCAGTCATCACAGATCAGTGCTCTGAGGGCCTCTATAGATCTAGCAGGGCTGATGTAGTCATCACAGATCAGTTCTTTAAGGGCCTCTATAGATCTAGCAGAGCTGATGTAGTCATCACAGATCAGTGCTTTAAGGGCCTCTATAGATCTAGCAGAGCTGATGTAGTCATCACAGATCAGTGCTTTAAGGGCCTCTATAGATCTAGCAGGGCTGATGTAGTCATAGATATAAGCTCTTACATAGATACAGCAGAGCTGATGTAGTCATCATTGATATAAGAGCTTATTACATAGCTACAGCAGAGCTGGTGTAGTCCACATACATCAGTGCTTTAAGGGCCTCTATAGATCTAGCAGAGCTGATGTAGTCATCACAGGTCATTGATATAAGCTCTTCCATAGATGTAGCAGTGCTGGTGTAGTCTTCATAGCTATAAGTGATCTAGTAATTAGAGAAGTCTTGTTACAGTGATGTAGCAGAGCTGGCTGGGCATTTGATTTCACCTGTGATTTCTAACAGTCCTGTACCTGGATGTGCAGCTCCTTGATACTGATGAGCGGTGTCCTGTGGTGATCACCTCTGCTACATCTGTACAGGGTGGAGACAGTGATAATCACTGAATATGAACTGCCAGGATCCATCTGAGAGAAGTAGTGTTGCTATAGTGTTGCAGCTGTATACTACAGCGCCTAACCTGTGCCCGCTGTATACTACAGCGCCTAACCTGTGCCCGCTGTATACTACAGCGCCTAACCTGTGCCCGCTGTATACTACAGCGCCTAACCTGTGCCCGCTGTATACTACAGTGTAATCTCTCTGGGGCCAGCGATGTGCACTATTCATAGCATTTAGGCTCAGTTCACACTCAGTTTTTGACAGTGGTGCAGGTATCCCTTGGAGAATCGGGTGGGGGGGGGGGGAGAGGTACCACGACGGATACTGCAAAATAGCTGTGATGCCCATAGAGATCAGTAGAGCAGTGCTAGTCCTATTTGGGCCATGCTTGCTCTGTTTCTCAGCAGTATGCGCTTTCCCTATGGAACTCCAAAGTTTCCTCTACTTCAGTTTTGGATCCTGAAGGAAAAGCGTATCTACATGAAATAGAGCAAAGGTGGCCCACATAGGACAAGCACTGCTCTGTTAATCTCTATGGGGGTGTCACGGCTGTGTCGCAGTACCCGTTGTGGTACCTTTTTCCCAATTCTCCATCGGATACCTGCAACATAGACAAGAATGGAATGTGAACCCAGCCCTAGTTCTGAGATCTCTGCTATGAGTAAGCTCAGGCTGCAGAATATGCAAGTGAAGGATGACTTGGCAGATCTTTTTCCCCTGGAGACGTCGGCCATGTATTCTCTCCTGGACATAGCCGAGGTCACCAGAGAAGTGTGAAATCTGAGTCATCAAGGTGTGGTTGTACAGAGTAGGTCCCATCTGAACTGAGGCCACCTTGCCATTGCTGGATGGGCCTTCAAAATATTATCTGAGAGCCTCAGATTGTCATATCTACTGGTTGTAGCAGTAATGCAGTTTGAAGTAACTCATATATGCAGTGTTTGTCTCTTGGTGGCCGCAGAGCTGCTGGTTTGTTTCTGTGTGTTTGCATTATAGTTCTAGAAACCTGCACTTGTGTCTAATTCACAATTACTGGAGGTGCTCACCAATTTAGTTTGTTTTTTATTGGGAGTGAGGGGTAGTCCTCAACCTCTGACGTCCCAACTTGCGACTCGCCTAGATACAAATGGAGGCTTATTTGGTGTGACCCAGCTAACATTACGTACTAAGTAACGCGCCATAATGACTTTATCAAGAGATAGTAGTCATTCAACTGCCCCTAATAGAGGAGATCTCTCCCGTCTTACATAGTTGGCCACAACACGTCTGTCAGCACAATATTTTTAACCCACAATCATAAGGCTGCAGATTGGTACATGTGTGACATGCTGGCACTTCTAGTTCCATAGCAGCAGTTGTGTACAGGCAGCTGCTTTGGAACAACAAGTGCCTGCATGTTAGGCACCTGTAAAGACAGGTGGGAAAACAAACATGGAAAGAGTGTTTTACTCACTACCCAAAAGTGAAAAAAGTTGGCCTTTAGTTTAATTAAAATGTTTTCTACCCATTGCAACTTCTATAAAAACTTTAAGAATTGACCTGCTAACCCCATTTCTTCCGTAACCCCCCAAAAAAAGCTTGTCTGTGCTTCTGAACACCATGCAGAAGATGCAGGCACAGATAACACAGCAGCCCTCGCCAATATGTGAATATCAAGTAGCTGAAGTATTGGAAACTTCATTACTGCTATATCTAATATACAAGAAACTTTGAGGTTATTGGTGCACATTTTGATCAAACCATGTGAGGGCCTGATTTTAGATGTTAACCTAATTTGGTCACACTAGAAAAATAGATCTAGGGTTTTTATCTGGTTATCTCTTCACATATGTAATCTTGTTCTATCTAAAACTTTATATCCGGTTTTCTGGTGCTTCCCAGTATGAGTCTCATTGTAAACAAGCGGCATATTTGCCTAGAACACAATGGGGCAGATTTATCAATAGTGTCCTACTTTTAGACAGTGTAAAGTTAGACTAGACAGTTTTATAATGCGCCACATTTATCATAGTGTTGATAAATCTGGTGCAGGCTAGAACTGTCTAGTCTAACTCTGTACCACAATTAAGTTGTCTTACTTTCACACCAGAAACGCCGCCAAAATCTGGTCGCATTTTTGGTCGCACTTAAGCCACACCTATTTACGAGGCCACGCCCCTTTTATCGGACGAGTCGCAGAAGCGTCTGAAACTGTCTAAAACACATAGTAAATGTGGCGAAAAGCTGGTTTCTGGTCCAGATGGAGCCAGAATTCTGGCGCAACTGCCTTGATAAATCTGCCCCAGTGTGTGAGGTGATCAAACATCCCAGTTAGTAGACAATAGATACCTTGGCTTAGACAGTAGTTGGCAGATGAAGCAGGTGGCCCTCGCCTATAAATATTAGGAGAGTAAAAATGGCGTTGTTACCTATGGTGAGACTTTTTTGTTTCCTGTGTAATTTTCAGAAGCAGAAATTTGAGAGGGAGCATTGCATTGATTGCGATCATTGTTAGGTGTGACCGGTATGTTTGTTACTGAGTAACCATTTACCGTTACAACTAGTCATTATTAAGATATGACATAAAGTAGCAGCAGGAGTATAGGGTGTTGGACTAGTAATACATGACATTGCTCATGAGACTGTTGGACCACCACATACGTCAGGTCATCGGGGGCATAGCAAAACGGGTGTGAGGAATAAAATAGTGTCTCATAAAGACTGGCCTTGTTCACATGTAGTAGAGCACATGAAAATAGTAAAATGAGTGCCTCACTTAGCGCCCACCTCTCTAAAGGGGTGTTCACACGGCGATGTTGGATCCGAAAACCAGATCCAAAAACGCTGCAGCAATCTGCTCCAAAGCAGACCCGACACGCAGCTGCATGTTTGGATCCGTGTTAGCTGCAGCAGGATCGCACCCTATAGTTTAAAATGGGGCTCCTGTCAATTCTTGGGACGGATCCGAAAGATGAGAGTAAGACCCACATCGCGGTCATTTGTCTGAACGCCGATGCGTGTTTCATATAAATACAGTGACCGTGCTGGAGGTTTATAATCTGTGCACAAGGCTACAGAGCTCGAAGTGTTAAAACTTGTCATTAACTCCTGTGCAAGAGATAAGACTCAACAGGGAGTGACTGGTCAGACCTCAGCTTGAAGCAATCAGTCAGATAAGAGAGGTGGTCTCTAACCAAGAAAAGCTTGTGTTCACTAGCACCAGATAAAATCTCCTTAATCTCCTGAACAAAGCAAAATCAGAACAGCAATATATTTGGTAATAGTCTTCACTTACCTTTTCCTACATGGTTAAAGGTAATCAATCTAGTGAGATAACCCCTTTTGTCTTTTATATAGCTCTGGTTTTGTTGCCAATCCTGTGCTATCCTTGACTGAGCATGCATGTGTTCTTTTAAAGGGGTTTAGAAAGTTATCTGCCAACCCCCCACTGTTGTAAAATTGAACCAGTACTTTCCTCTCATTGCTGAGGGACATCGGTGTCTGTTGAAGGTCCACTGCAAATGACGTCCTGCTTATGGCTCACTTCACCTTGAACCAAACCATGTCCTCCGTGGTCTCATCACATGATGACTGAGGCTGGTTGTTGGCTCACATCCATGTTGAGCCACCCTTGGATGTCACTGGTGAGGAACCGCCAGGAGGTCTAAGGCTATGTCTACCCTGCGCAGAAAAACGTCCGTTTTTTTTCAGCATTTTTCGTTTTCTAAAAACGCTGGAAAAACGACTGAAATCATCTCCCATAGACTCTAATGTAAAACTCCTGCTGTCTACCCTGAGCTTTTTTCTGCTCGTTTTTTTTACTAGTCGTCTTTTGCAACATGTTCTAAAAAACGCCAGAACAGGGCAGAAAATTTACTACAGGAGTCTATGGAAAGCGCTGGATGTTTTTTGGCGCATTTTCGTGGCGTTTTTTGCTGCGATTTTTCAATGAAAACCCTCCCAGGAGACCCAAGTCCCACCTATAGTGGGTATAACAAAGGTTATATCTTATCAAATCTGCATACAAGTGTCTTATGTGTCCTTGTTCGTACCATTCGTAATAAAATGATCATGCTTTGGTTTCTAACGATTTTTGCGCCATTCATATATTTTTCGCTAAAAATACGTTTTTTATGGATTTTGGCATCAGAATCCATTATTTTGCGGCTCTTGGTGCTAAAATCTTTGTCTTAACATATTTTGGCGCTAATAAATCTCACGTCTGACGCAAAAAATACGTTGTTTTTTTTACGGATTTTGCCGCAAGAATCCGTATTTTTACGATTTTCATGCTAAAATCCTCTTAACATATTTTGGCGCTAATAAAGTTATCTCACTTCTGACACTACAAAATAAGTTTTTTGCGGATGTTTTTTTTTTTTGCTAAAATCCTTTTCTTAACTTTATAAGCGCAAAAAATTTTTAAAAGGGTTTTGTCGCCAAAATCCATAAAAAATAAAAAGATTCTTGGGCCCAAATCCGTAAAAAAAAAAAAAGTATTTTTGGCGTCAGAAGCGAGAACTTTGTTGGCGCCAAAATCTGTAAAGAAAAGTATTTTAGTGCCAAAATCCATTAAAAAAATTGGCTTTACGGCCAAAATCCCTAAAAAAAACAAAAAAAACTTATTTTGGGCGACAAAAGCGAGAAATTTACTAGTGCCAAAATCCGTAAAAAAATTTACTTTAGGGCCAAAATATGTAAAAAAACGTATTTCTTGCGGCAAACGCAAGAACTTTATTAGTACCAAAATCCATAATAATGCAGTTCTTAGCACAAAAATCTGTAAAAAAAAAAAAATGGCTTAATGCCAAAATCCATAAAAAAAAAAACTTACTTTTGGCGACAAAAGCGAGAACTTTATTAGCGCTAAAATCCGTAAAACAACTTCAAGATCACATATAAATGCAAAGAGGTGCTTTATTTACCCTTTTGTAGGGTGGAGTTACATCCAATGGCTTCATCTATGCATACATTAAAAAACAGGCTTAAAGACAAGCAAAAAACACGGCAAAAACGCAAATCGCGGCAAAAAACTGCAGTTTTTTCAGCTGCTTTTGACAGGCAGTGGACCGAAAACTCCGTTTCATGAACGTTTTTAGTACGGTCATTCGTTTTCAGGTCGTTTTTTGCAGTGTAGACATAGCCTAAAAGTGACTGGAGAGGTAAGTACCAGTTTACTTTTTATTATAGCAGTAGACAACTTTTTAAAATGAGGGGAGTTAGCTGCTGCCAGACACCTGTGACTGCGGATTTCCACCTGTGATTCAGCAATCTTTCCCTTCCCCTAAAACTGGTATTGCAGCTCAACTCCATTGAAGTGAACCAAACCATGCACAGGTGGGGCATCGGCTGCTGGAGCTTTTGCTGCTCCTGAACTGGTTGCTCCCTCCTGGTTTTCTTCTGTCCTCTGGGTGTTTCATCTGATATAAATAAGCCCTGCAGGGCGCTGCCGGAGCTGGCGTGATCCTGAGCTTATCTGCCTGCAGCAAACTAAGATATTGCATACGAATATGTGTAGTGGCGCCACAAAGTGGTCACAAGGAACTGACTGAGAATGTTTATATAGCACCATTATGAAAATTTGTACAGACACAATCAGTTTACATCATATAATGGATGTGGTTCCAACCTCTGGAGCCGCTCCTATCTCGAACGAGCCTCTAAATCTCTCGGAGAGGTGGTTGGAACTGTCCAGTTGAAATTAATGGAAGTTCTGAGTACAGCTCAGTTTCATGCGATTACACTCGCTGCCTTCTGAACTGCTGTATACTCACCAGCTGGAAGCCTTAAAGGGATATTCCCATCTCATTGACTAGCTTTACACATGTTTGACTAAATACATTGCTGTTTTGTTTTGCTTCATTTCGGAGTTAAAGCAGTTTCTCTGCCCTACTTATGCACCCAAGCTTCTAAAGTTACCGACCACCTCTCTGCCCTTATGGGCTGCAGCAGCAGTGGTTGGTACTGTCGCTTCTAGCTGTGTTATCTGCAAGATGGCGCTTGTTTACATTACTTCCTAACAAACTACATCTTTAAAGTGGTTGTATCATTTTATTAAATGGTCTTCAGAATAAGGGGACAGTGAAAACAAGCAACTTTGCAATTGGATGTCATTAGCAAAGTGGTCTAGTTTTCACATGATCCCTTATCTTCTGTTTCTATAAACACTGTTCCCCAGTGCTGGTCGGATTCCACCTCGTTTCATGTCATTGGCTGACGGCTCTACTAATTTACATTCTGTCTGGCCCTCTGGTCATATTCATGGGAGTGTGCATTCCTGCCTCTCTCACTCAAAGTAAGGGACCGGCACAATTTCACTCCGCACAGCCAGAAGAAACACAATAATACTGCAGGGCTTCTGCAATCAGAAAACAGCAGAATTGTGCCTCGGTGTCTAAATGCTCCTGCGTGTAAACATAGAACGGAGACAGATCTAGTTCATAGGAGACTGGATTCCATTGTACCAAACCTCCAGCTGTGAGAGGAGAAGAGATCAGTGCTCTGAGTTCATAGAAGACTGTCTAGACTGAATGCAGGCCTGTGGTATGTAAACATACTTACAAAATAAGACTGCACTGGGAGAAGGACACAGTGACATGTGGACTCGAGGGGAAGGGGAGGGGGGAGACTCGGGAGCGAGCATGAACATTGAAGGGAGGGTGATGTCATCTCCCTTCAGTTAAGAAACACCCAGCTGGGAGGGGAAGAAACACCCCTGAATTTGTAGAGCTGAGAGCGCAATGAAACACACGAACTGAAGAAGCGATACATCCCCTTTAAAGCTTTGTGCACTACTGTTTAGGAATCTCAAGCATTCATGTTCCTTTAACAGGATCAGCCAGAAGTAACAGCGCTGACATGCCAGTCACTGTGGTACACCTGCCCACAACCTGATGCTGGCTGTGGCTCTGTGAAACAGCATAGCAAGAAAACCCCTTTAGTTTTCCTTGGTAGTTGTAGATGCTGATGGGTCTTAACATATTAACTTTCCAGTAAGTTCAGGTGGCTGTATTTCATCTAACTGGGGTTAATATATAATGTTATTAAAAAAATGACTTTTTTTCTGAGCTTTTGGGGGACAAAATAAGTAAAAACACACACACACAAAAAAAAAACTTCTAGGCCCACTACTGACATCGCCAAGACTATATATTACCTATATAAACACATCCATTATTTTCAAGTGACACTACTACACACATTATTTTAGAGCCACTATTTGCTTTTAATGATTGAATAACTTTTTTTTTTTTTTTTTTTTTTTTTTTGGGGGGGGGGGGGGGCCGCCCCTTAAAAGGGTTTTACCCCGATAGAGAATGGTGGAATATCACTGGAGACCCACACCTACTTCGGGAAAGAACCTTGAAAGTCACAGTGCAGCCTGCAGAGCTGGTCACACATGGCTCACTATTCTGTTTGCTGAACACAGAGCTCTGCTGTACCCGGAACGCCCATTGAACGGAAGGGTAGGTTTATATGGCTTATTAGCGCTGTTGAAAGTACGTGCTTGCCAGCGTGTTCTTTCAACGCAAGGCAGCTCTCTGCCTCATTCACCTCCCTACTTCTTGGCCCGAAAGAAGTGATGGGTCACTTCTTCTTTTTACAAGCATACATTGAGAAATACGTAATACGCGCTGAGGAAGGCCTTGCAAATACGCGGTGTGTAACTCCCAAGCTACAAGAGTCCGTGGCTTTCTGGGGTCTGAGAGAGGTCCTAGCGATATGCCATCATTTTCTATTGTTGTAAAACCCCTTAAAGGAGTATTCTCGTTTCACCATTTGGCAGCCGTTTATACTGGTTGCTAAGCAGAGCTTATGAAATGGAGGGGCGTGTTTCTCCTCCCAGCAGGGCGTATCTTCTCTCTGAAGACAAGTCCCCACTGTGTGCACGAGAGAACTTATTATGTGTGAACCAGGGGAAGGGAAAGGTTCTCAGCTGTCATTGGAAGTGAAAAGCTAAGTGCAACTCCATAGTGTATATCTATCTCTCACTCTCTCTACAAACTTTGTAACTAGAATGGGAATTTGACATTCAGGACTCTGGGAAAGATGGGTGATACGTCACACCTACCACTGATTGCTGTCACTGAAGAATCTCCCTCTCTTTCCCTCTCTCCCTCCATCTCCCCCGGATACGCGTTCCTGAACACGACCGGGGGCGAGACCTGGGTATAACCTGACCGTAGCTCTCACTTCGTTCCCAGGCACTGAACAAACAGCCCGTTCTCTTAAACCATAGCACTTTGCTTATGGTAACCACGGACATGCTTAGATTTTTGTTCCCCTCCTTTTCAACTGTGATCTTCGTAGCGTTAAAACCCCTTTAAATGTTTATCCTGATACTGAAAAAATATTATATAAAAATAAAGCCTTGTGTGTACTTGAAAAAAGTTAAATAAAAAATTGTAGAATCGCTGAGCATGAGAAAGCAGCATTATGCCTCGTTCACACGGCTTATTTTGCCGTGGATTGGCGCCGTACTGCGCGCCGCATTTGCGCTGCAGTACGCGCCAATCCGTCGAGTAATTACGGTAATCCACTGCTCTCATAGAGAACAGTGGATTCCGTCGCTCCTCCTTGCCGCAATCCGCCCGGCGGGGGAGAAAGTGACATGCACATTATCCAGGCGCAATACGCGCCGTGGATAATGCAAGTCTATGGGGCCGGGAGCGGCGCCCGCCACCGTCGTCATGGTCCGCCCCCTTATTCCGGCGGATTTGTGAGCCGGATTGCGCTCACAAATCCGTCGGGAATAAGCCGTGTGAACACGGCCTTATAGTGGCCAAACACACATGTACTAGAAAAGATGAAAATGTTTGAGGTGTGACCCGGTCAGGAACTGGTTAAATGCGGCTAGTTGACTGCTGTCACCAGCATCTGGACTTTCTGGACACACAGGTTTTCCAGCCGCCCCTCTCCTTTTGAGGAAGAGAGGTGTTTTTTTTTTGGCTAACACTGCATATGCAATTATTGCACCCATTCTGCTAAGAAATCTCCCTTTCCTAATCCAAATGTCATGTAAAGTTCATAAAGCTATACAAACATCAGTCGTCTGTATAGGTGTGTCCCTGCGAACCCTGAAGCGTTCTGTTACACGCTGTCAGCTGATGAACGTTATGCAGCTCTCCCTTATGGAAGTTTTTTTTTTTTTTTTTTTTTTTTTTTTTTTTTTTTTATAAATAGTCCTTTGCCCTGACACATCCCCTTCTGAGAAAGATAAGCTTTCTATAAAATATTAACCTATTCTCTGCTCTTGGAGACACAGTTTGGATTAGTTCACACGACGGCCATTAACATGCAATTTGACTTGGATTTCACATTAAAATCCTTGTGCAAACCTGAGTCCCATTCATTTGAATCCGCAAACAACGCTATAGTTCACACTGTGGTGGGGGTGGGAAAAAAATGGACATGTCTATTCTTTGAAGCTGATTCTGCTTCTGCCAGGCACGACATGGATTACCCTACTGTAATGGGGCCTACCCGCATACTGATCGGGGGCGAAAACTGCCCCTGCAAAGAGAATCTTCCTCAGATAGCTGAGGTATTGCCCCAAATTCCCAAAGGATTTTTTTCTGATTGGAAGAAACTGGCGTATAAACATGCTTTCTGTAGTGGAATAAGTAACCCGTGTAAAAAGTGAAAAAAGCAAGAAGTATGAAAGCTGGCCGGACTACCAGAGGTGCAAAATATCCAAAAGCCTCTGCCAAGGCTGTGGAGGCGGCA
Source organism: Phyllomedusa bahiana (assembly GCA_025379985.1). Classification (NCBI taxonomy): domain Eukaryota; kingdom Metazoa; phylum Chordata; class Amphibia; order Anura; family Hylidae; genus Phyllomedusa; species Phyllomedusa bahiana. The sequence continues at coordinate 39,241 of JAODAL010006985.1, forward strand.
AGCCAAAGCCCCAACTCCTGACTCCCTCATACACGACACACGTTTAAGTGATAACTTTACTGTAGTAAAATGGTAACATCAGGCTGTTTATCACATTATGATACAATAATAAAGCTATTTAGGTAGAACAGTCACTGATAAGCAAAAGGGTAACAATATTTTGATCTTTTGAACACTTGGGGGTAGAGTTGAAGAAAAAGCTGTATTTTTATCCAAGTCCAGTCTGCACCAACACTGGGAATGTGTAGAAGAGACCTGGGATCAGATTTTGGTCAAGATATGCTTGAATCTGATCCAGAGCCCAGAAGGATTCAGGCAGTATTGAAAACCAAAGGTTGATTTCCCAAATACTAACAAAATTAAAAAAATAACATTTTGATTTTTAGGAGCAAAACTGGAAAGAATCTGCAAAACTAAGCAGATGCTAAATACTTGCAAGTCAAATTTATGTATAAGATGGGTAAGATGACTGTATATAAAATTACAGTAGCCTCATATACAAAGCTATAGTGGATGGTGAGATATAGAGCCTGAAAATCACAAGTTCAAAACATTGTTACCATTTTGCTTGTCAGTGTAAAATATATGTATTGGATATGACTTTAGAACACCAAAAAAATTGTAAATTTGCAAAACACTGCAGGAACATTTGTGGAGTCTCCCGAATTTGTTTCTGAGAAATAGTATTGCCTCCATCAGATCCTGCATACATGACCTCACATCTGATCTCATTATTTCCAGGCTAGAGAATGGCCTCTCTACACTAACTTGGGTTGGGGGCAAAGCGGTGACTACAGGGGCAACCTCTCTAAGGCTCTCTAAGGACGTAATTACGCCGTGTGGCCGGGGGAGGGAGCGGGGCGCCGGCACTTCGCCGGCCCATAGACTTTCAGTACCAGAGGCGCGTATACGCCGCTGGTAATTCACATGTCACTTATCTCCCCGCCCGGCGGATTTGCCGAGCAGGGAGAGGAGACCTAATCCACAGTTCTCAGAGAACTATGGATTACCGTAATTAATGGCCCGTTTTCAGCCCGTAATTTGTGCACTTCGGCGCGTAATTACGGACCGAAATACGGCCCATTTTAAGCCGTGTGAACATGGCCTAACAATGTCAGGGTATAAAGGAATTGCCTCAGCCAACTTCAGTTTTGATGAATGGTTGAACTCTTCTTCTTCTTTGAAAGCAGGTGAAAAATTTTACTGAAATCTGTTTGCCATGGGAGCAGAATCTTTTCCCCTGGGGCAGCGCTGTGCCTGCTCCATGTCATCAATTACACTCCTCATGTGATAAGGCTGAGGATATGGGAGCAGTAGCACTGGCCGGACCCAATTCCTCTTGCTCTTTGCATCAAACTAACTGGACCAACTTATTATATATTGTCGGAGTCGGTCAATTTTATGACGACTCCGACTCCTGCAAAATAGGCACCGGCTCCGACTCCACAGCCCGTGCCTCTGCTAGTGGAAGGGTTAGCGACACTTCTCCAGTATGGCAAATTTGGTTATGTCTAAACAGCAATGTTAAAATGCAGTACAAAATCCGATGGCATTTTAATATTGCTGTACCGCGGTTTGTGCCATGAGTTTGCAGCAAAAGCCGCAGTTGTTTTTCAGATTTCCCACCAGCCCAGTACATGGGCTGCACGGGTATCTGGCGAAGGATAGAACATGTTCTGTCTTCTGCCGGACTGCAGCTTCAGTAGAAAGCCCGTGCTGTGTAGCCTACCGCACAGATTTATTATAGAAGTCTACACAGCGCAGGGTACGGTTGTATTTTCAGTGGATTCAAAATATCGAATCCTCTGAAAATCCGACGAGAATCCAGTGCTGTGTAGAGACGGCCTTCGGTTCTCTTGTAGATGTTCTGAATTGCGGGCCAAACTCAAGACCCACAGGCTGAATTGGGCTGCTAAGTCATTTTATGTAGCCTGTGAGAGGTTAGACAACGGCAGGCAGTAATGGACGAGATCCTGGAACAGGAGGTCCAGCAGTGTACTTTCTCCAGACGATGCAGCCTGGCAGAGGCCAAGGCACCAGCACAGGGAGTTGGCTCCATTTTAAAGTCACACCACTTTGTTTAGTATACTCACAGCTGGTGGCATAGCTGGGACAGCCCTGTCCAGCCACCCTTCAAAGTAGGAAGCCGAGTGCTGAAGAGGTGGAAGTGAGTGACTATTAGGGCATGTGCACACGGCTTAAATTGCCGCGTATTTCTGCTCGCATTGTACACGGCAAAATGTGCCGCAATTACGGTAATTCATAACTTTCGTGGACAGTTATGGATTACGTGTCGTTCACACCCTCCCCCTCCCCCCCCTCCTCCCTCACACACACACAACACAGGTACAATACAATCGTATTGTACGCACGGGGGGAGAATTGACATGTGAATTGTTAGCGGCGCCCTCCCCCTCCCCTTCGCTTGCTTTGGATTTACATGCTGATCAGCGCATGGTTCCAGAACACACGGCATATAGTACGCGTTGCAATAAGCCGTGTGAACATACCCTTAATGGGAGTTCACTTAGCGCATTGCGGCATGTACAGTACGCACCGCCATATGCGTTGATTGCACTGTTGGAATTAAAAAAGCTGAAAAGCACAAAATTTTCAACAGTGCAAATGAAGCGTGATAGCCCCAAGGCAGATTTCTGCCTCTTCTACTTACCTCTGTTATGTTGCGTGTACACCTGAAATAATTGACCTCAGTTCTCTTAAAGGGGTTGTATCATTTCATTAAATGGTCTTCAGAATAAGGGGACAGTGAAAACAAGCAACTTTGCAATTGGATGTCATTTGTAAAGCTGTCGTGTTTTCACAGTCTGCCTTATCTTCGTTTTCTATAAACACTGTTCCCCAGTGCCGGTCGAATTCCACCTCCTTGCATTTCAATGGCTGCCGACTCTACTAATTTACATTCTGTCTGGCCCCTGGTCGTATTCACGGGAGCGTGCATTCCTGCCTCTCACTCAGAATAAGGGGCCGGCAACCATTTCACTCTGCACAGCCACCAGCTCCTCAGTGACACTGCAGCTGCTTCTACAATCAGAAAACAGCTGAATTGTGCCTTGTGTAAACATAGAAGGGAGACCGATCTGTGCTCTGGATGAGTTCATAGAAGACTGGATTCAATTGTAAAAAACCTCCAGCTGTGAGAGGAGAAGAGATTAGTGCTCGGAGTTCATAGAAGTCTTAATGCAGGCCTATGGTATGTAAACGGCTCTTACAAAAAAAGTCTGCATAGGGAGAGGAACGACACAGTGACATGTGGACTCAGAGAGGAGGGGGGGGACACACTGATATGGGAGCGAGCGTGAACGGGGGGATGATGTCATCCCCCTTCAGTTAAGAAACACCCAGCTGGGAGGGGAAGAAGCACCCCTGGATTTCAGGAACTGAGAGAATCAAGCTTCAAGAAAACAGCCGAACTGATGAAGCGATGCATCCCCTTTAAGACGTGCTAAATTACAATTGTAAGATATGTGGCATGTAATGCTGCGTATTTTCCATTAAAGTCTATGACGGGTGTATTGACACTGGGCATATATTTCTGCACGTACTGCAGCATTACACCAAGAAGACGTGCAGAAATACATCCCTAAAGATGCCGTGTGAACACCCCCTTACACAGCGTCTAAAGGACCTCTTGGCCTTTTACTGACCACATGGCACACCATAAAATTTCAGGTGGAACAACTTGAACCACTTGATCAGCAATCCAAAAAAGTTACAAAACACAATACAAAGCCTGCTTCTGTATCATGTCTCCGGTTATCAATGTATTAAGGGTTTTTACATTTTATAGAATCTAAGTTACAAACGGCCCTTTGAGGGCAACTATAATGCTGACGTGGCCCTCGGTGAAAATGAGTTTGACACCCCTGTTTCTACTATTCTCCACTTTGAAAAGGGGGTTGCTATAGCCCTGCAGAGCTCTTGGGTGGGGCCATATGAGTCCAACTTCAACAACCCCTTTAAGCATCTTAGGGCATAATGGAGTGTTGAAAGCTTGCCTAGCGACCAGATCTTCATATTTGTGTGTATGAAAAACTTGGGTTTCTATGTAAGGCCATGGAAAAAAATGTCACGTTGTGAGTGGTACTGTGTCAAACAGAACTGCGCTGCTTCCTCCTTCCTCATTTTTCTTTTGCGCAATTGATTAAATAAACTATTTTTCTTCCTTCTCATTGTGTTTATGCAGCGTGACTCAGAATTGCTCTAAAGTTGTTAACTTGCTTTCAAATACAGCTCCACCTCTATAATCCTAAAATGTAACCTGTCATCTTTGTAGTGTTCATTAAAGAATATCTGTCACCAGGGCTGTAGGGTCGGTAAGCCAAATCTCTGACTCCTCAATTTCCCTAACTCCCACTCCTTATAAATGGTGTAAGTGATAACTTTAATGTTGTAAATGGTAACATCGGGCTTTTTATCTCTTTTGAAAAAAATAATCAAGCTATTTAGGTAGAGCATAAAATACATTTGTTGGATACAACTTTAGAACACTGAAAACTTTAATAAATTGAAAATATGCAAAATGCTGCAGTAAGTGGGGGTGGGAGGACACGTTTTATACAAAAAAGGTACTAGATAACATTTGTGGAGTGAGTCTATGAATTTGTTCTGAGAAATGGTATCGCCTCCATCAGACCATCCTTCATAGATGATCCTGTTATTTCCAGACTAGAGAACGGCCTCTCGACACTAACTTGGGTTAGGGGCAAAGCGGTCACCGGGCAACATCTCTAACCATTTCAGGGTATTAAGAAATCGCCTCACGTACAGTCAGTTTTGATGAACAGTTGAACCTTGCCCGACTCTGACATTGTCTTGGTTCACATGGATCTTTTCTGGTACCTGGTCTTGACACACCAGAAATATGTACCGGTTGTAGGGTGTGACCCACCTCATTTGGTGACTTTTCACTTCCCTGCTCATCTAATATGGGCTGGACCTCTGTGCCCTTCAGTTTTTCACAGAATGGTTTTTTCTTAAAGAGATTGTCCAGCTTATATTTAAAAGTTAAAAAAAAAAAAGCCACAGTTGTCTAATAAGACAAAAGATGGATGTCCTCACCTTTGCACTCGCTACCATTTTACTGTTGAAGCTGCTGTCGGTTTACCGCTTTGCAAACGGTGTGTGACTGCTGCATGGAATGTATTTGCTTGATCAGTCGCCTGCCATTACCCTTGACATCACCACTTCGGACGTAAATGGTCCATGTGTATTCATGTCCTGAGTGGTGATGAGGGAGTGAGATATGGCAACTTGGTCAGCCATTGACCACAGACCAGGGAGATCAGGGAATATCATGGGACATGGCAACTTGGTCACTCATTGACCACATACACGGGAGATCAGGGAATATCGTCAACACCTTCTCTGAAATGGCGGTAGGTGAAAAGGTGAATGTAATATATATATATATATATATAATATGCTAATCTATAATATAGATAGATATATAATTGGAAAACTGTATGATTTAATAGAAGTTGAGAACCTTTTCAATTGATTGTGTTTTGAAATGCTTTAATGGAAACACCATGTGGACTGAAATGTAGTTTGCCATGCAGAGCGATTTGTACATGGATATGGCTACCCGTGTGCACTCCCCCTCCCCCCTTCAGGCTGAGGGTGAGATTTTTATGCCATAGAAGCACCACAAGGTGAATCGCATAGTTCCTACTTCACGTAGTCATATAGTTTAAGTGTATGTAAACCTTGACGCTAATAAATAACCGGAGGAGTGGTTTTGGCTGGGACTACTCGCGCCATATAAATATTTTATTTTATTGGGCTAGTTTTGCTGCTTCCGTCCTGTACTTACTGTTTGCTACACATAAAGCTGTATAAAAGATTAGACCAGAAAACCAGTTCATGGGAGGGTTTATAGTGGCTCCGAAAACCAGCAAAATATAACAAGTGGTGATTAAAAACTAGTTTAATCACTTTGTTGCTGTGGTTAGAATTGTGAGTTTCTTCTCCATAACCTGTGATTTTAATTTTTTATTTTTTTTTTTTTTTTTTTTTTTTTTTTTTTGGTGTAGTCCTAATTTAAAGGGAACCTGTCCTGTTGACTATGCTGTCCGTTCTGTAGGCAACATGTCATAGAGCAGGAGGAGCTGAGCAGGTTGCTATAAAATTTTGTGGGAAAAGATTTAGAAGAACTTGTAATTCATTCTAGTTCTTATTTATTCTGTCTTAAGGAATCCAGTGGGCAGTCTTATCAATGACTGATGGCTATCTTTATACGGGATCATAAGGTTGGGTTCACGCAGATTATAGCCGGCGTATAGCGGCGCGTACTGTGCGCGTTTTAGCAATACTAGCGCATACTGCTCTGTGCCTGCCCCAATTCACTAATTTTCCCTGCCGCGTAAGCACTTGAAAGAAGTGAATTGTCGCTTCCTTCTCCCGACGCTCAGTACATATCGGGGAATGCACGGGTTAAGCGTATTAAAGTTGCACTAAATGATTGTTAGAACTTAATATCAATCTGCTCCGCTTCTATTGGCTTGATATGATGCTGGCAGGTCGGAGTGGACGTTCAACATGATAGGTTTCCTTTAACGGTAAGGCTATGTTCACACGGCTTATTTCGGGGCGTATTTATGGACGTAATTACGTCCGCAAATACGTCCCGAAATACGTTTCAAATAATGAACAATTAGATTAGCATTGATTCCAATGTAAAATACGCCTCGTCAGTCACACGTATTTGCGGGCGTAAATACGTCCATAAATACGATCGTAAACTTAAGTCCCCTGTCACTTATTGAGGCGTATTTCGCAACGTAAATCCTCATAGTAAAGAATGAGGATTGTATTTACGACGCAAAATACGCGTAACACTTTGTGACACGTATTTGCGGGTGTAAATACGTCCGTATATACGCCCCGAAATAAGCCGCGTGAATATAGCCTAAGGGCTACACAGCATGGTTTTAAGGGGATTTCTTCACTCTTCTACTAAGGTCAGACTTTGTCACTTTTCAGATTTTGAAACAGTTTTTTGTGGTCTGCACAGCTCAGTTTTTCTGATGGGTCGGATTTCAAATCCACCTTTTTTTTTTTTTTTTCTCCTAAAAACTTGGAACATGTACATTCTTGCTGGTTTTAGTGTTCCAATATTTAGTGGAATGGTCGGATCCAAACACTCCCCTCCCTCCCCCCAAAAAATGGTAAATTACTTGTCGGAGTCTAAATCTGGTATTTTATCTATGCCTTGTGGATATGAAGGGAACTTGTTAGGGGTTTTTGCTATCCTATCCGAGAACAGGTTGTAATAGAGGCAGAACTCTGTCATCTCATATGATTTGATGCTCCACTTCTGAGTAAAAAACTGAAAAAATAGTAAAACTGGAAGTGTTGCTGGGCCCCACTTGCACACCTTCATCAACAGTGTGCTCTATACACACGCTGATATTAGAAAAGCTGTCAATCACTGCATGTGAGCGGGGTAAGCCAAAGCACTGACTCTTCAATTTCCCTAACTCCGACTCCCTCATACATGGCACATGGAGACAATACTATTTCTTCTACATCCGATTCTCCTTCATAGATGACCTCAAATCTGATCTCATTATTTCCAGGCTACAAAACGGCCTCTCTACACTAACTTTGGTTGGTGGCAAAACAGTGACCACATGGGCAACATCTCTAACAATGTCAGTGTATAAAGGAATTGCCTCAGGCACAGTCAGGTCTGACGGTTGAATTCTTCTACTTCTTTGAGAGCAAGTGAAAAATTTTACTGAAATCTGACCAATCTAATCTAACTGGAGTCTTTTTCGCTGTGGCAACACTTTGCTAGCTCCATGTCATCCAAATACTTTTCAAAATTCAACTCCTCATCTGATGAGGCTGAAGATATGGGAGGCAGTAAGCACTGGCAAGACCCAATTCCTCTTTGCTCTTGGCACTGCAAATTGAACTAACTGTACCAAATTTTAAATTTTATATTTTTGGTTGTTTGGTCCATTTTAGCCATGTTCACACGGGTTTAATTCCCCGAGGATTTGTGGGGCCGATTGACTCAACAAATCCGCCGTTAATAAGGGGCGGGCCGAGCGCGGCGGGGGCCGCTCCCGCCCCATAGACAATGCATTGTTTACGGCTCGTACCGCCGGGAATATAATGCAAGTCACTTTCTCACCCCCGCGGCGGATTCGCGAGCGGGAGGCAGACGGAATCCACTGTTCTCTATGATGCATTTGGGTTACCGTAATACAGTGACGGATTGGCGCCGTACTGAAGCGCCAATCCGGCCGCGGAGTAACGCGCCAATCCGTGCGCAAATAAACCGTGTGAACGAGGCCTTACTCTGAAATCCTGCTTCAAAAACCATATATCAGAGCTCGGCTTCTCTCCCTCTATCACATCCTGCTCTCGGATCGGGTAACATAAACCTTTGGACAAGTTCTCTTTTAATTCTTTCATGGCTTCTAGTGGAGAAAAAAAATCTGTTGTTCAAAAAGTCATCAATTCCACAAATATCTTAAGCAGATTTATTAGGACGGACATTTATATGCCAGTCTTGGGATGTATTCACACAAAGGGGCTTTGTCACGGCCCAAAAAAAATTTGCATCAGAATGCATTTTATCACAGTTTGGTGCACTTTTCCTCTGCTGTAATGGACTATGCAGTTTTTGCAGGTAAAACATGGAAAATAAAGATTATTCAATTATTAAAACCACATGTCAAAACCATGCCGAAATGTGGTATAAATTCATGAGGTTTTTCCAGGTGTGTTTTGCTCAGGAGAATGCCACTATATAAATGTATCCTTAAACTTTATTGGGGTTTTTTTTCCAAGACCATTAACACCTCCCTCCCACTGTGCTAAAGTAGAAAATTACACCATATTTAACTCCCCTATCACAACCGTTCAAGAGTTCCCCTTCCAGTCTCTCACTGACATCATGTTCATGGATCACAGGATGCCTCGGTGGTTACATGCAGGCTCGTGACTGCTGAGGTCAAATATTGGTTTTAGCATCCTATAATCCATGAAAGTGACGTCATCAGCGAAGGACTTCCGTGCATCCAGAGCGTAAAGTGATTTACGGCATGCCCTATGTAAAATCGGCAGTAGCGTTCAGGCAATGCTGATAATAAAAGCCCCGAGGCACAAATCCTCGGGTGTTCTGGGTCATTTCCTCGTTAAAATTCCACCCTGGCAAGCGCAGAATTTTCGGCGAGGTAACAAGGCAATCGGCACCTAAAGCAGTCGGGTGAACCTACCTTAAGGAAGGGAATTTATACAATCCAAAGTGTGCTGTGAACAAGAGTTTCATTGTTACTCGAGACGCGTAAGCAGGAAAGTCATTGTACCTATGTTTGCCACTCTACTTGCACTTTTTTAAAGTATTTCTTCAATAAAGCTCCTTTTAGTTTTTATGGAAATGCACTCTTTGGATTCCTCATTACTTTGGATTGTATAAATTGTTGGAAGCCGCCAACGAGGATTCTAATATGGAGAACATGAATACGTAGCAGTGAGGTGAGCTACACATATACTTTTTATTATTGTTAACAGGGCTGTTGAGTCGGTGCCTATTTTACAGGAGTCGAAGTCGTCATAAAATGGACCGACTCCCAAAATATATAATAAGTTGGTCCAGTTAGTTCGAGGCAGTGCAAAGAGCAAGAGGAATTGAGTCCGGCCGGTGCTACTGCTTCCATATCTTCAGCCTTATCACATGAGGAGTGTAATTGATGACATGGAGCAGGCAAAGCATTGTCATAGGGGAAAAGATTCTGCTCCCATGGCAAACGGATTTCAGCAAAATTTTTCACCTGCTTTCAAAGAAGTAGAAGAGTTCAACCATTCACAAAAGTGACTGTGGCTGAGGCAATTCCTTTATACCCTGACATTGTTAGAGATGTTGCCCCTGTTGTCACCACTATGCCCCCAACCCAAGTTAGTGTAAAGAGGCCGTACTCTAGCCTGGAAATAATGAGATCGATGTGAGGTTATGTATGCAGAATCTGATGGAGGCAATACTATTTCTCAGAACAAATTCAGAGACTCCACAAATGTTCCTGCAGTGTTTTGGATATTTAATTTTTTTTGTGTTCTAAAGTCATATCCAATAAATATATTTTACACTGACAAGCAAAATGGTAACAATGTTTTGAACTTGTGACTTTTAGGCTCCATATCTCCCCCTCCACTACAGCTTTGTACATGAGGCTACTGTAATTTTATACAGTCATCTTACCTATCTTCTACATAAATTTGACTTGCAAGTATTTAGCATCTGCTTAGTTCTCTAGATTCTTTCCTGTAACTGCATTGTTACTGTTTTGCTCCTAAAAATCAAAATGTTAATTTTTATTATTTTAGTATTTGAGAAATCCACCTTTTGGCTTTCATCACTGCCTAAATCCTTCTGGGCTCTGGATCAGATTCAAGCCTGTCTTGACCAAAATCTGATCCCAGGTCTCTTCTATTCATTCCCAATGTTGGTGCAGACTGGACTTGGATACAAATACAGCTTTTTCTTCAACTCTACCCACAAGTAAGGTTCCATTGCAGAGCTGCAAACTGGCCTGTTTCACAACAGATACCAATGGTGCCCAGTGGACCCCATTGACTACAATGGGTCCATCGGTTTTCCATCATGGTGTTTGTTTTGACAGAACATGGGCCCGGCACCACTGTTTGTGCTTTATTTCAATAAAGTTTTCGTGGACCGACGTGAGAACTGGCAAAAGAGGTTCTGAATGGAAACCCCGGAGCTGATGTGAACCAGGCCTAAGTGTGTCGTAATAAGGTATATGTGTATGAGAGAAAAGACAAGCGCTCCCTGGTGCAATACGTTTCTTATATTGCTAAAGATGAGATTGTAATCGTAGCATGCTCACCTTTTTTAGTTGTGCATATGGTCGGCACAACTCGCTCCTGGTTCATGATCTCCAATTCAGCTTTGGACCACTGCTAGTTGCTCATGCCCTGCACTCCACACGGGAGTTGAAATAGCAAAGACAACAAGAGTGTATACCACACGTTTCATGGTAGACACTTCGTTGGGTTCATCCTCGGGATGAACCTGACGAAGTGTCTACCACCAACTGTTCTAAATAAATTTATCTATTTTTGGAAAGAGACCTGCGCTTTGATTCCAGTACACGTTGATCTTATCGACCTGTGCCTGATTAGATCACTGGAGAACCTGAAGGTGTTCAGCAATCTTTGCCTTTGTAATAAGGTATATTTTATTCTATAATGTGGGCGTTTGTGCAGCTAGTGGCACAGGTGATGAGCTGCAAATTCTAGCACAAATTGTCCGACCTAGATGAGAACGGCTTTTCGCCTGTAGAATAGTGGGAAATTGTATGTGACAATACCGGAGGGCTCATGTGTCCAGCGCAGGGTTTCCTTCCATTGCTGCCTGTATATGTTTTCCACATCACGATTCAGTTGCCACACTGAAAGGCCTTACATGAACATCCTGCTGAGTCACTGTGTGTAATCTGAGTTCCTCTTGTGAGGTTTCTCCCTGAGGTAATGCAAATAGCTGCTGAAATGATGAAAGGAAACTAGTTTAACCCTTAACGGCAGAAACGGTGAATCTGGCTGGAATCGTTCACACCTGTGGGCTATTTTTACAAGTGCGAGAAGACGCCGGCTCATAATAGTTTTATGTAGATACCTGCTGGATGAAGTGGTGTACAGCTCTCCTGTCTGTAGAAGCTTACGCTGTGTCTCCATTGCACATATTTACGATCGTATTTTTTGCGCTTTTAGGATTCTAAAGGTGGCAAAAAATACAATTGTTCATGCAGCCCCATAGACTACAATGGAAAAGACGAGCTGCAGTCTCCACAGGTCGTTTTTTTTCTGATCGTCTTTAGGCGGCGGTGCATTATGTTGTATAATACGCCGGCACTTTTAGTTTTCTCGGCGTCTTCCCATACAACACCATTGTATGGGTGACGTCAAGAAAAAAAGTGACCACGGTTTTTGCACAAAAGTGACAACTGCATCGGAGAAAAAAACTGGCCTCTTTGTTTAAGCCTTCCGGTTTCTAGACCAGTTGGTCATCAATTAATTCTTCACATGTAGCGATTTGGAGACTGCTTGCAGGCCAAGTCACCCAATGGCAAAAGTCGAGGTCCGTTGAAGTGCCCAATCATTGCTGTGGTTCTTCTATGTAAGTAGTTTGTCGTGAGACGTTCCCTTTAAGGCTATGTTCACACAGCTTAAAATGGGACATATTTCGCGCCATACTGCGCTTAATATGGAGCGAGATATGTCCCAGTCATTACAGTAATCCACAGTTCTCATAGAGAACTAGGGATTACGTCTCCTCTCCCCACTCGCACAATACGGCGAGCAGGGACATAAGTGACATGTCAATTATTCACGGCGTATACGTGCCGTGAATAATGAATGTCTAAGGGGCCCCCACTTCCTTTTCAGACTGTGGGTGGATCTACTGCAGTGACTGGCAGATCACCTCTGCTATTTCAAGCTAAGCCTGTTAGGGTATGTTCACACAGCAACTTGTGCCGCATACCTGTGCACGCCTCAAGACGCCGGGTGTTTTAGAAGTATGTGCTGGCCAGCACGTACTCCTAAAGCGCTGGGGGAGGTGGGGAAGCCCCATTCCCATTTAATTATCCCCAGTGCACTGTACACGTCGGTGTAGACAGAGGGTAATCCTGGCTGTCTAGGAGAGCTTGATTCCATATTTTGGGCCTCGTTCACACGGCTTATTTTGCCCGGATTGGCCCGTACTGCGCCCCGGGATTTGCGCTTCAGTACGGCCCAATCGTCGGGTAATTACGGTAACCATGCTGCATAGGAACAGGGTTTCGTCGCTCTCCCCCTCGGCGAATCCGCCGCGGGGGGGGGAAAGTGACATCACATTATTTCGGCGCGAAGCGCCGTAAACAATGCATTGTCTAGGGGGCCGGGAGCGGCGTCCCCCCGCCGCCCCCCCTCCCGCCCCGTCCCCCTTATTCCGGCGGATTTTGGTCATAGGTCACAAATCCGTGGGGGAAATAAGCTTTTAAACAGGCCTTAAGCCCTATTTTGGAGCGTATTCCAGCATAATTACGCCCGAAGTACAGACTGAAAAGAAGCTGTATGAACATGCCCTTAGAACATGTTAGTGGGACATTAGTAAAAGACGGGTTTTAACAGTAGGGCATGCAGCTACAGAGCTTTAAAAAAAGGTTAGTTTGTCAGTAACCTAGATAAAACAACTTGTGCTGTTGTAAGACACGCGGGGAATGCCCTCATTGGCCGGGGCTGTAGAGCAATGGGGCCCAAGAGATGGTCGGTAAAAAAAGCAGGAGCAGTTTTTAAATCCAAAAAGGGAAGCAAAATCGAACCGCAATGTTTTTTGTGTTAAATTTTATTAACTTTTGCTAAAAATTTTATAGAAAATCGTGTGTGAGAAAAATTTAAATGAAGGGGCCTATTTTTTTTTTTTTGCAGCCCTATGTAAGGGAAGGATAAACCTGGCTCAGTCGGCGTTTGAGCTGGGACCACAGATCATTTTGTATGCAGCCCCAGGTTTTTTAACAATGCTCAAACCGATCCCATACAACTGCTGACTGACCGCTCCTACACCTGGATTCCTTTTAATAACAGCTGAACTGAATGGCAAGGTGGCCTGTGGGTCGTGGCATTTGTAATTTAAAGCCCCGTGCCAAAGAGCCATAGCTCGGGGTTATCCAATTTTAAAAAAAAAAAAAAACATTTCCTTCAAGCTCACCCATGGGCAGAGAGAGCATATGGATGAAGGGAAGGTTTTTTTTACTTTTACTGTGGATCAGTAAGGGGAGACAATCTTTCCAAAAGTGGCGATCAGACTGGATCGACACCGAATGGCTTATTTTAAAGAAAACCCCTTTGATTTAAATGGGTTTTGGACAATAGTGAGAAATGTTGTGCTTATTTATCTTTTACTCTTTCTTTTTAGGATGAATTCAAATCCATTGTGAATGGGTCAGGTGACAAACTTGTAGTTGTGGACTTCACAGCAACGTGGTGTGGGCCATGTAAAATGATCGGACCCTTCTTTGACGTAAGTGATGTTTCAATCCATGTTATGTGAAGCCTTGACTTGACAGACAGAATATTTCCTGATCTGACCATGTGCATTACAAAGGGAGGAAATCCACAACAGACATAAAGTGCTCCAAAACTGCAAGATTTTAATGTGGATGAAGCTTTTTCCATCTCCTGGCCCCAGTTGTTCTTTGCTCTTAATGGGAGATCTGTGTATAGTTCTCATCCTAGTTTTTTCCCACATGCACAGGAAATAATATATTACCTGTCTACACAGTCTAATCACATTATTATGATCACTTTCTTCCTTTGACATCCTCAGCATGTACCTCATGAAAGGAAGTCAAGTGTCATGAGCTGGCTTGGTGGGGTGTGACAGGGTGTCTGCACACATCTCTCGTTGCAATCCTGGGTAAAAAGGGCAGTTTGTCAGAGTTGAAGAAAAGGATGATTACACTAGGGAACATTGATTTTGGTGCCTAAAGAGTTGAAACTGGTTTTGAGTATGTTTGGGGCACTGATTCTGAAAATGACATCGTTTTTTCTTTTTTTCAGTCTGTTTGGCATTGCCGCTTACAAGTATCTGTGCTGAAGTAGTGGTTACTCGATATTGTTGGGTTGGAAATTTATGTAAAGCAGACATACATTTTAAAACCTTTAAGAGACACATGCAAACAAACGTGAATGTGCATGAGCGAATTCAATTCTATTCATCTGCACTACACATTTATAAAAAAAAATTAATCACAAGAACAATGTAGAATCATGTAATCAAATTTCATACGTAAACTGCTAGAACAAAATGGATGGGATCTTAGGACCGGGGGGTGGGGGGCAGTGTTTTTGAAACTTTGCAGTTTGCATTGTTCACGTGCTGCTAGTCATGTTATCCTGAGTGGACAAATGGTGCCATTGTAAATAAGCAATATGCAAATTGGAGCGCCATGTGCCACTGATGTGAGAGGTGGACGTCGGGAATGAAGGTGTGCAAGGGCAGATCATCTTTTTATAATGGAGCACTGGTTAAAATGAACCAAGAGGTGTCAACAAAAGTTTTAGCGATCCCTTGTGAAAGTGACACGAAGCAGAGGATGGGTTTCTAACTCCCGCTTTTAAAAATTGCATCGCAGAAATGGCTTCCCCCTTTCTGGGGAATTGAAATTGGCGCATTTTTTATTATGTGAATAGGCAGAGTTTTACAATAAAAAGGTATTCCCATTCCTTATATTTATGGCATATCGATATCTTAAACAAAGGGCTCCAAAAGTTTTCTTTCATAATGGAGAGGAGGACATGCTTGCTCAGCACTGCCTGTTATTTCAATGGGAGTTCAGAGTACAGTTTTGCTCGGTACTCTGAGCTCCAAAAGAATACAATGGGGAATGGTCTGTAGGAAGACTTTTGGGGTCTCGTTCTCAAGGTGGGGACCCGCACCCCATTTGAATTTTATGGAAAAAATATACAATAAATGTCGGCGTTGTGTACACCCCATTAAAATTGGGCTTTGTTTGCAAAGAAGTGTTATATTAAATTGGGGATTGGCTCATGAATGAGTTCTGGATCATGGTCAGAGTGGAGGATTGCTAGGAACAGCTGTGGCAGACCTAACGGTCTGTGTATTACATTGTCGGCCATTTATTTGAATAGCCTGCATGTAACACTACATTGCCACTGGGTAGCTAGAAAGAAAATTTTGACCAACTGAATTTCTCACCAGTGATTGGCTGGAGCGGCTAATCTTCAAGGTGGCTGCTACTAGTGAAGGGGCTTTCTATGTGAAAGAAGCCCCCTTTAGAACATCCCTCAGAACAGTAAAAAAAAAAAAAGTTGATCCTGAGTAAAAAAGAAAAACAAATTGGAATAACCAGGGGTTGGAGTCGGGGATTTCAGGATCGGGTAGTCCAAAAGGAGCCCTCCGACTCCCAAAAATAATAATAAGTTGGTCAGTTAGTTCATACGTGCAAAAAGCAAGAGGAAATTTGGTCCGGCCCGTGTACTGCTCCAATCTTCAGCCTTATCCTGAGGAGTGTAATGTGACAGGGGCAAAGGCTGCCCAGAGGAAAAGATTCCCCTCCCAGGGCAAACAGTTTCAGCAACATTTTTCACCTACTTTCAAAGAAGTAGAAGAGTTCAACCATTCATCTAAACATGGACTGTGGCTGAGGGCAATTCCTTTATACCCTGACATTGGTAGAGAATGTTGCCCTCTGTGGTCACCGCTTTACCCCCAACCCAAGTTAGTGTAGAGAGGCCGTTCTCTAGCTTGGAAATCATGAGATCAGATGTGAGGTCATGTATGCAGGATCTGATGGAGGCGATACTATTTCTCAGAACAAATTCAGAGTCTCCACAAATGTTCCTGCGGTGTTTTGCATATTTACAATTTTTTTGTGTCCTAAAGTCATATCCAATAAATATATTTTACACTGACAAGCAAAATGGGTAACACATGTTTGAACTTGTGACTTTCAGGCTCCATATCTCTCCATCCACTACAGCTTTGTACATGAGGCTACTGTAATTTTATATACAGTCATCTTACATCTTATACATAAATGTGACTTGCAAGTATTTAGCATCTGCTTAGTTCTACAGATTCTTTCCTGTAACTGCATTACTGTCTTGCTCCTAAAAATCAAAATGTTAATTTTTATTATTTTGTTAGTATTTCGGAAATCCACCTTTGGTTTTCAATTCTGGGCTCTGGATCAGATTCAAGCATATCTTGACCAAAATCTGACCCCCAGGTCTCTTCTACACATTCCCAATGTTGGCGCAGACTGGACTTGGATACAAGTACAGCTTTTTCTTCAACTCTTCCCACAAGTGTTCAAAAGATCAAAACATTGTTACCCTTTAGCTTGTCAGTGTCTGTTCTACCTAAATAGCTTGATTATTGTATCATAAGGTGATAAACAGCCTGATGTTACCATTTTACTACAGTAAAGTTATCACTTAAACATGCGCCATGTATGAGGGAGTCAGGAGTCAGAGTCAGGAGGTTTGGGAAATTGAGGAGTCGGAGTCAGGGCTTCGGCTTGCCGACTCCACAGCCCTGGGAATAACGTGAATTTTCCAGCCATAGTTTAATATATGTAATTTTTACTTTTATATCCACCCATGGATGTGTATAACATACTGTGGCAGTTGACTTTGCGCAGGTCTAAGTAGATGTTTCTGCAGTTGTGTCCATTAATAACCATAAGAAATTTCACAACTTGATGATTTTTTTTTTTATCATTTGTTTGTTTCTAGTCCCTGAGTGTGAAATACCCTGATCTGATATTCATTAAAGTGGATGTGGATGATGCACAGGTAAAATATTTTCTACAGATACATTGATTTACTCTTATAGCTCGCATACTGAATTGACTTAATACCAATCGACAAAACTTAGAAGAACAGAACGGTAAAAAATTCAACACGGATCAGAGAGAATTGTAGATCCTGGATGCCAGATCTGATAGTTTATCTCGGGTTTGCTAACTATTAAAAAAAAAAAAAAAAAAAATTTACTGTCGATGAAACCTGTTGGGCTTCTATCTTTATGCTATATGGTTTTTGAATTTTTAGAATACTGTATCAAAAAGTCCAGTACAAAGTATTGGTTACAGTCTTTCTAAGCATTGTAAAAGCCTTAAGGTTACATGTCTAACCCTTAAATAAATGTCACTTAAGTTAGATTTGCCCTTATAGTAGGCTGCCCTATATAACCGCATAGCAAGGGGACAGGTTTTTTGTGCTGTTTAATAAACTCAATCGGAGAACACCCTGGGCACATGGTTTGAATACAGTGTATTTATAGGAGAAAATTTCTCCTCAATTTTTGCCTAGTGAAGTAGAGCCAGCTGTCCATCACCACTGAGAGCAGGTGAGATGTTTTTCTTCTGGATACACTGTATTCCTAGCCTTTGAGCCAGGTGCAGTCTCTGACCGCCTCTTAGTAGCCAATCGTTGCAGTATTAATTTATTGTGTGTCATTTTGGCTATTAAGAGCGCAGACTTGTCCTCTTTACAGGATCATTAAAGGGGTTTTCTCGCTACAAGGACTATATCTATAATGATGGGGAGAGTAAAAATTAAGCACTTTTGCAATTGGTTTATATTACATAAATCATATAGTATAGCAGATATGAGCTAATCTGTGTGTTCTACACCTAAAACTGCAGCCTGGGGGCTCGGGCCATGCCCTCTTTGCTGTGATTTGCTGCCTGCATTTTCTGTGCTGACTACCCTCTGAGCTGTGCCAGAGTGAAACTGAAGGCTACTCTTCTCCTGTCCCAGGGACAGCTCTGATGTGAAGGATCTGGGCAATGGTAAATTCCCTTCCCCCACCCATATAACACACATATAATACACTTTACTAGACACAATGACAGAATGTCACTTTCTGTAATATTAGTGGGCTGTATGTATAACTGTTTACAGCAATGCAGGTGCTCTGGTTACAAGGAGCTTGTGGAGGGAGGTGACAGCTCTCCAGGCATGAGAAGTGACCAATGCAGAAGGTCTGAAGAGCTGTGACATCCTCTCCCTTCCCCCTGCTCACACAGAATAAAGGGGACTATGGAGGGTGTGTGATGTCACCAGTCCTCAGTGAAGGAAGACCCACCCCTGGATTTGAAGCTGTAAGAGAGAAAGCTCAAGATGCCTGCGAAGGCCTGTACTCGGAAAACCTCTTTAACATTTTTCACTAGAAGGAACAATTAAAAGTAGTTCTTTACAGTGTGGGGCCATTCACACATAGTTTTTGGATCCGAAAATTGCACCCAAAAATGCAGCGACGATTGAATCCTAAACTGATCCAAAGCGTATCCAAAACGCAGCTGCGTGTTTGGATGCAGCAGGATCTCACCCTATAGTTTAAAATAGGGCTGCGTCTTTCGTACAAAGAATTGGCTTGTGTGAACGCCGATGTGTGCTTCATATTAAAAGCAATGTAAATCACATTGCTGCTATTGCATGTTTGGGGTCCGACAGACGTAAAGCGTGTGAACACACCCTATGTTGCCCTTGGACCTGCAGATTAAGTGGCAGTATAGTATGTTAGACAAGGAGACCATGAAATGTATATAGATCTACTGATGTGCTAAAAAGAACTACTTTTAGTCAGCTGGACTGCTAGTACAGACCTACCTTGAGGTTCCAGAAAAAAATATAGACACGTGTCAGACTAAATGACTAGAAGACTCCTATTTTACATAGTCAAGTTGAACTGTTCTTGACAGATCACCATCGATGTCTCACATAGCTTATCTCTATTGCTACTCTCTTAATTGTGCTGTTCTAGGAATCTGCTTGTCAGGTCTGAGCTTTCATAACCATAAAAGAGTTCCAAAAGAGAATTGCTGGTGCACACCTGGTAGAGGCAGCTGCAATCTGAGCTGATGGATGTCAGTCTAGTGTTTCATTGATTTATATCTCTGTATGCAAAGACGAGCAAAACCCCTGCAGACAGAAGTACACTACCGTTCAAAAGTTTAGGGTCACTTAGAAATTTCTTTATTTTTGAAAGAAAACACAGTTGTGGGGTTTTTTTTTTTGGTGTTTTTCCCAATGAAGCTAAAATTAAATTAATCAGAAATACACTCTATACATTGTTAATGTGGTAAATGACTATTCTAGTTGCAAATGTCTGGTTGTTAATGCAATATCTACATAGGTGTATAGAGGCCCATTTCCAACAACCATCACTACAGTGTTCTAATGGTACATTGTGTTTTGCTAATTAGAGAAGCTATAAAACTGACCTGTCTTTGAGTTAGTTGAGAATCTGGAGCATTACATTTGTTCGATTAAATTCACAAAAAAGCCAGAAAAAGAACTTTTATGTAAAACTCGACAGTCTATTCTTGTGCTGAGAGATGAAGGCTATTCCATGCGAGAAATTGCAAGGAAGCTGAAGATTTCCTACAACGGTGTGTACCACTTCCTTCAGAGAAGAGCACAAACAGGCTCTAACCAGAGTAGAAAGAAGTGGGAGGCCCCGCTGCACAACTGAGCAACAAGACAAGTACATTACAGTCTCTAGTTTTAGAAATCAATGCCTCACAGGTCCTCGGTCCCCTCCTCCCCGTGCTTTGGAAAGACACGCTGATCAGCACGTTGCTCCAAACACCCAGCAATAAGCCATGTGAACATACATATCCGAATGTGCTAATCACTGCTATAGAACCACCCACATCCTGAGGAGACAGAGTAAGTGTAAATTACATGTGACTCTGTGAAACAGCGTGGTTAAGCGTATTCCCAACTTGATGACCATATTGCTATTTTATGACTATTTCCACTTTGAAAGCTAGGGGGGGGGGGGGGAGTAATATGTCACAGGAGGCCATAGCACATGAATTCTTTAAAGGAAATCCCCTAAATTTTATTAAAACTAACCAGTCAAATGGTTTATGCGGCCCTATCAGAGCAGGTGCGTGAGGGAGAAAAGCTGAGCTCTGTGATTTGGAGTAGTATTTGAGTAAAAACCTGAAAATATTGACAACTACTGCTGTAGGAGTTATGCTTACCGCTCCTCCATACAGTGATTGTTTAGCTTTGTGTGTGTACAGAAGAAACTGTCAATCACTCTGTGGTTGGGGGTAAGTAGTACTTTCACTTTCTCTTATCATTTTCTCTGCTTTATGTGAAGAGAACCTGCTTCAAATTGTAACAGTGATCATACTTTTGTCGCTAATGATTTTTGCGCAGTTAAAAGATTATTTATTTATTTTTTTGCTACTATAGGTATCTCGCTTTTGTTACTAAAAATAAATGGGTGTTTTTTACGGATTTTGACGCTAAAGTCAGTAAAAAAACTGATTTTTAACAGCTAAAGCGAGAAATTTATTGGCATTAAAATCCGTAAAAATCAGGATTCTAGCGACAAAATCTGTGAAACGACTACAAGATGACATACAAATGCAATAATGTGCTTTACATACCCTTTTGTGGGGTGGAGTTACATCCAATGCCTTGATTTATGCATACTTTAAAAAACAAACTTGAAGACAAGCAAAAAAAAAGTGCCAAAAACGCAAACCGCGGGAAAAAATTGCGTTTTTTTTTTAAGCAGCTTCTGACAGGCAGTGGACAAAAAACTGTTTAATGAACGTCTTAGCATTTGGTTTTCAGGTCTGTTTTTTTTTTTTTTTTTTTTTGTACACTGGAGTATAGAAATAGCCATAATGTTCGGCGGGTTAAACAAAAACTGCAGTTTAGTCTACACACACATTTACGACGTTCATCAGGCGGATTAAATAACATGACTGATTTATAGGCTAGGTGTTACTTGCCCTGCGATACCAGATATGCATACTTTATTTTTGGGGGCATTAATAATGGGGAAAGGGCGGTGTATGTGTTTTATTGGTTTTGTTTTGTTTTTTTTTTTTTTTACTTTCCCTTCGCTGTTGTGGTCACGTTTGACCACGACCGATAGGGAATGGAACCTGCTGTAACATACATCTGGTTCCTTGCTCCAATCATGCGGGCTTCGCTTCGATTGATCTTCATGACGTACTCGTACATCAATTTGCAGAACCCCTTCCCGCCTATGATGTATGGGCATGTTAAATGTTCATAAGGGATTAAACATAGTATTGCATTCCGTAATCTGGAACACGCTGCAACAACACATTAGACTCTTCCCCCCCCCCACATTTACTATTTTCAAAAGCAGCCTGAATACCCATCTATTTAGAATAGCCTACAATTGATCATTTGGTGCCACTACACCACCTGAAAAACATGTCTGTCCCCCTCTTCTGTCTCAGTCCTCCTTCCCTCCTGTAGATTGTAAGCCTTTGCAGGAAGGGTCTCCAATTAATAATGCTTTAAATAAATCTGTAGGAGGCCGTAGTCTGTACTATAAGGGCATGTCACCACTACACGGGTTTTCGGCCGGTTTTTCAGCCGGTTTGCGGTTTTTCAGACCGCCTGAAAAAGCGACCGAAAATGAGCACAATTGTGCTCTATGGAAAACCCGTGCAGCAGTCCCCACCGCTCGGGTTTTTCGCCCGGCGGTTTTCGCCCGACCGGCGACAAAACATTGAACATGCACAATCTTCCGTCCGGTTTCCGCACAGAACATGTGCATCTCAATGGGAGGGGGGAGGGCTGTTCTCCGCTCATCGCGGAGAAAAGCCCTCCCCCCGCAAACCTGCCAGTATTTGTCCACTGCCGTGTAAACGGCCCCTTAGCTTAAATGACATGACATTGTTTAAAGATTACATCATGCTTTGCTTTTAAAATGTTTTTTTTTTTTTTCCTTCAGGAGATTGCATCATTCTGCGAGATCAAGTGTATGCCCACTTTTCACTTCTATAAAAATGGAAAACGGGTATGTATGTCATTCAGCAATATCTCGGAACTATTACGCTATGCGTATCGTATTAAACGTATGCCTTATGAACTGAACTTAATGATCCACGAAAAAATTCTCGGCTGTCTGGCTAGTAACCAGTCCACATACTGTACTTTCATATCCATCAGTTTGAGGGGCTCACTGCCTAGCACCACAAAATAAACGTCCATACCAGTAAGCATGGCTGACAAGCCTGTTCTTCTCTAACATAGGACCTTATGTGGGTAGATGACTGCCTTTTTAGTGAAGACAATTCCAACTGGCACCTAACAAGCCCTAAAACGTCTATACATTGGTTTCTTTAAGGTTACAATGACCTCAGGATACAATATTTTCACTTTCCTCAAACACTGTATCTTGAAACCACACTCTCCATACAATATCACAGACACTACTGATGTGCCATACGTGTATGACTGGAAGATCCAACCAGTTATCAACAGTTGACTTGTAAAACATGTTGCGTGTTCATGAAGTGCTACTGTACTGCACCGTACTACTTGATCTGTACCGCTCTTTTCATGTGCCAGGAAGAGCTTCAATTCCTTCACCATTTCTACCCTGTTGGTTCTTCTGTACTGAACTTAAGACGGTCCTGCTTCCAAAAATCAGTCATCAGTCTTTACATATAAAACTTCATTGTTTTCTCAAGACCCGGTCCACAGTTCTAGGAGCTTATGGAAGCATTCAGTCAGATTGCATAGCTGTTGTCTGTAGATCACCATAGAGTTGGTTCCTTGAATACAATAGGGATTCTAAGGGAAGTAAATTGTCCAAAGTAATGAAAGTTCTGTTCTTCTCTGCCTCTCATCTGATGGTTTAGGCTTTAATTCTAAAGTATAAAATATCCCTTTTTGTTTTCCCTCCTCTTCAGGTGCATGAATTTAGTGGCGCCAACCAGGCCCGTTTGGAAGAAAAGGTGCAAGAGCTGAAATAATTCTATGTAATGGGCGTCTCCTTGTATTCATATATTTTCTGTACATTATGATCGCATTTTAACCATACTTCCAAATACCTATATGAAGGAAACTGCAACCATTCTTCTGTATCCCAGCTGTATGCAAAATGCTTATATTTCCATTACTCCTTTATCCTGTTCTAAATGGAAAAGACCCAAAGATATGGGTTGAATAAAATGGCTGCTAGACCCCACTATCCTTTTTTTGTTGTGGTGTTTCATGTGAATCTTAGTTGATTTGTTAATTAAGTTACCGACTAAAGTACAGGTTAACAAGAAATATGAAAGCCTAACGTATACATGCAGTGTATGGGCAAAAGTATGTGGACCCGTGACAATTGCAGTATATAAGAGCTGTTTTGATATTTCATTTGAAAACCATGCAAGATGATGATGATCTTTATTTATATCGTGGTCACATATTTTGCAGCACTTTTTAGAGGATTTAAGTACAGACAAAAAGACAGACCTAACGCATTAAAAAAAAACTACTTACAGATGAGACACAAGGTGTGAGGGCCCTGCTCGAGAGCTTACAATCTATTAGGGTGTATGGGTGAGACAAAGGGTGAAAAGTGCTACGTTTACAATGTTCCAGCCATATTCCAAAAATATGTGGTGGTTTACATAAAAATTGAGGACTTCTTTTGTGACCCTAATACAGTTGCCTGTACTCTGAACTCCCATTCAGTAGAAGAGTCCCGACCACCTCTCTGTTCAAAACGGAGTTTTCGGGGCTTGTTCTACATATAGGGGTGGGACCCACAACTAACTGTCATATTCTAGCGATATGCCATCAATGTTTGAAGTTAGACTGCCCCTTTACCACCACGTCCGTGTAAGTGAGCTAATAAAATATTATTTTAAGAAAATAAATTGATCACTGTACCTCCAAAAAACAAACTTTTTTTTTTTTTTACTAGTAAAGCATAATAAAACTGTACAGCACACAGTTTCCTTTTAGCCTTGTCAACAGTACAATAGTAGGGAATCTCCACCCTGAGGACTTATGGAACTTTTTATGGCTATGCCATTATCCTGGTGCCCCAGACAACACTACCTTGTGTATTTTTGAAGTGTCCGACTGTTTGGAAAAAGGGAGGAGATCCATTTTTAATTGGGATTTAAACAGTCGTCCTACTCATGTTTTCACATTTTGTCCTAATGTGACAAAGACAACACCTTTTAATTGGTCAACAGTACCTTGTCATTGCGAGGCTTCAAGTGGCCACTGAGCTTTGTGTCAGAGTGTCATCTGCAGACTGGAAGAGTCCCAGAAAGGCAGAGAAGTGGACGTTCTTTGGTTACATAACCTACTGATGACTGCTTCATTGTAAACCATATCCTGCAGAACCAGACGATGAATGCCACACAACTCCAGGCATGTTTAAAGGGAACCTGTTGTGTCACCCTTGCTGAGGGCAGCACAAGTTAGTGTCAGACCTGCTGTTCCCAGCACTGTGCCCCTTATTCTGTAAGATGCAGCTGTTTAAGAGCATTTACCTCTTAAATCTTATTCATGAGCAGGTGTTAAGTCCACCCAACAAAGGCTAGCTGCGCCCACTGACAGTTTTTCACGTTTCTACCTATTCAAAGTAATAGGTTTGTCAGTTGAGGTGGGCGGGGCTAGCCTCCGATTGGCCGGGTTTGAAAAAAACTGACACTGTGAAGGACTCTTCGAATGACTCTTCTGGCTGAAAACT
Organism: Phyllomedusa bahiana; assembly: GCA_025379985.1. Classification (NCBI taxonomy): domain Eukaryota; kingdom Metazoa; phylum Chordata; class Amphibia; order Anura; family Hylidae; genus Phyllomedusa; species Phyllomedusa bahiana. The sequence continues at coordinate 64,289 of JAODAL010006985.1, forward strand.
GCAGATTTGAGCATTAAATACACGAAAACTGCAGCATCTTGCAGAATAAGGGGCACAGCGCTGGAAACAGCAGGTCTGACACTACCTTGTTCTGTCCTCAGCCAGGGGGGCAAAAACTATGTGACAGGTTCTCTTTAAGAGAGGTGAGAGGCAACCAAATGTCAAGTTAGACCATTCAGAACAATTTACATAAATGTAGTCTGTGTGTTGGATGACCGGCAAGGGTGGATGAGCTCCTAGAGTAGCTTGGCACCTTGACCTGTATTTCAGACACCTTTAAAAACAAGGCATCTCCCTCTGGTTCTTCTTGCTGTACTAGTATTCATAGCACAGACAGCCGTCCTATGACGCCAGATTATGCAAGATAAGAGATATCTCCTGGACCTCCATTAGAGCTCGCAAAGTAGTATGTGTTGCTAACACGTGGCACCAGTTGGTACTTGTGGAGGTCTTTCATACAGGAGAACCATGTCTGGTTCGATTTCTTGAGGTTGCGTCACCTGGCCCCTCTGTGACAACAGATTTTGCTTGAGGGGGGAGTATCCAGATTCACCCTAGGCTTAATTTCATCAGTTAAGAGAACCATTCTCTCTGTGGCCAAAATGGAATTATGGCTCTTAAAAGCAAATGGGCTTTGGTCCTTACCCACTAGATTATATGCAAGGGAGGAAAGCTGTATACCAACAATCGCTAATGGTTCATCTTCCTTGTAAAGAGAGCAGAACTTCTGGACCTTAGCATTGTGTTTTGTACCCATCTTCTGGAGGAAGATGTCTTGATCTAAAGACCACTCTCCTGGACAGATTTAGTCCTCTGCTTAATCAATCTGTCCCTGAAATGTACACTGCAGGGCGGTCTTTCTTCTATTTGAAGAATGAGCTATATCTATTCCATTAGAGAGAAGGATCTTGTGCTACTTTGCTTGTTTCTGTAGTTACTACATGTCAAACTTCTTTTCACTGTGGTCCACGACAGTGTTGCAGTTCCCCTCAAAGGGTCATTGGAGGGTGGCTAGGTGTCTTGGTAGGGTGGCAAGAGCTGTGCCACCACCTGTATTGCAGACCAGCTGTGTCTAAGCTCTCGGGAGCTACATCAAAGAGCATGGTGGGCCAGATTCGGCTCTTGAACCTTGAGCTTGACACCTGTGATGTAAGGTGGTAGTCCTGTCTGAAATCTCTCAGATTTTCCTACTAATTGATGAAGGAAGTGAAGACCCAACTTCGGTATCCGAGTTCCTTTATATTCGAAGACAGAAAGGTGTCCTGGGTGGATGAGGAACCTTGAAAATCAATTGCTCCAAGTGGTGTTTGTTGTTGGGTAAGTCCATTTCACAAGGGCAAAGTATCTTCCATGACTTTGTAACTTCCACCAGTCCAGGTTTTTCTGACTAAAAAGAATACAGGGAATGTCCTGCCCCTTCGAAACTCCCACCGTCAAACTGACCCAAGTAATTGATTCAATGGTCTAACACACAAAGCCTAACAGTCTGGCAACTTCCATTAGACTAAAAGACCTGGTGGATTGAAGATTGAGAATACCCCAAATTATTTTCTGAATTGTGGTAAATGCTATAGAGCGCTCAGTTGAATTTATCAGAAACTAACTTGAGTTTTTGGGTTGAGAAAAGACTTATGCCAGTTTAATATCCAAGCGAGGTCCACTAAGCTCTGAATGGTGAGCCGGAGGACCTATAAAAGAAGGCTTCTTGACTGACCATTATGATCCAGTTGTGCAAGTACTAAGCAATAAAAATAGCTTGTAGTCTTAAGTGTGCAGCCACCATAAAGGCTACCTTTGTGAATAAGTAAGGTGCAGAGGCTGGCAGTTTTAATTTAAAGAAATTAGGTCTCTATGGTTGCAGAGCACAATGTGGAACTAGACCTTCATGCCTTGGAAGCCATCATGTGTCTTAGTTGGACCAGGGGGAGTCAACCTTATGGTCTCCATTCTGAAGGGTTTGTTCAGAATAAACCTGTCTAGATATCTGAGGTCTGTTTATAGTACACCAGTTCCCTGATGACTTTAGAACCAGGCAGACCTTTAAGTAGATCACATTTGCCTCTGTTTAGTGGGGGTATGTTCACCAAGACTCACTTTTATAGTATAATTCAGAAATCTCTTATCTGGTCTGTTTGACCTCCGGACTGCGCAGTGTAAACATGAAAGGAAGTCAACTACACAGACCCATACATTTTTTGTGAAATGCTGCATAAAAAAATCAAGAAAAAGCTTAATACACTAATCCTTAAAATCCCAAAAATACTTTATTGATACATAATTACAAAAAATCCACTTCTTGATTTTATGTGTAAACTAAATCAGAGTTCTTTGACTATTAAATTCTTTCAAATATGATTTACAGAATTTAATTTTTGCACCTTTTATGATTGAGGTTGATCAAGAAGGAGATCTACAAACTGATGTATACAGGAAAAGTACTTTGGTGAATTCTTTACTACATGCAACATCTTTTCATAGTCCATCCACAATCGAAGCTGTCCCATTTGGTCAATTCCTCAGAATGAGGCGGATTTGCTCATCTGAAGGTAAATTTGAAAACTAATCCCATGACTTGAAAATGAGATTTGGAGACCGTGGAAAATTTAGTGTGGGAGATCAAGGGGGTATTTATGGGCAAAAAATACTCCCAGACGAAAAACCAAAAATCAATTGCTAAGAGATCCCAGGACCATAATGTTTTATTTATTTTAGCTATAATAATCAATGGTCCACAATGAGGGAGATATTTTAAAAAAAAAAAAAAAAAAAAACATTGGGCAATATGCCATACTGAACCAACTTTGACAGATTGCCCTCTAATGAAGCAGCAGGTGTTGCAATCAATTCAATATGTGCCAGAAAAAAATAGTCCATGATACAGTTAATGACCTCATTAAAAAGTTCATCTTCTCCCACAAAATAAAAGCTTTCATATGTATGTAGATGGGAAAAATAAAAAAAGTTATGGTTCTTGAAAGGTGGGGAGGAATAAAACTAAGAGAAGTATTATTATGACTTTGTCAGGAACAACGGTCTTGGAGTGCTTGGCTATGGCCACATCCTCCTTGGTGGAGCATCAGCCCATCTGTTCTTATGGGAGGTCTATCAAGTGCCTTAAACTCATGAAGTTTTAGCGCATTGAGGGAAATGTCCACTTTGAAAACCCTAAGCCCCTTAAAGGCAGAGCCTCAGCTATCTTTCCAGTTGGTCTCCAGGTCCTCTGACCTTATTGCCTGAATAAGCTTAGGCATCTTTTTAAAATAGGACAGACTGGCCTTATCACTAAGAGGGGTGGTCCTCATCCAGTACTCTGACGTTGGAGGTATGAACTTAGCTTGACGATCTGGTAAAACTCTGTCTTCTAGGCTTAATGGAGGAAAGTAATTCCTTCTTAAGCTTACACAAAGATACCTGAACAAAATCCTTCACCCAGACGACAATTTCTCTGGCAGAAGAAGGGTTTATCAGAGGGATTTAGAGAGGTGCAGTAATTAAGCACTTGGAAACAGAGCAAAAGATAGAGGCAAACCCTTGCTTTAACCTCTGAAGCAGCTACAAATGATGCAGAGAACAAACCAACCATTGAAAAATGCTGCACTGGCAAAGACAGGATGCCAACTACTGACGTTATCTAGACTGCAAAGGCGCCCAGACACACTGGAATAGATATTCCCACCATACAGGTAAATCTTTACATATGTAAGGGCATGTTCACACGGCGTACTGTGTGCGCCGCAATACGCTGTGTACTTTAGAAGTACGCGCTGTTCAGCGGCGTACGAACGTATTGTACGCCAGGGGAGACTAAGCGTAATTCATTCTAGGAGGGCTATGAATTACCGTAATTGCGGTGCGCATTTTGCCCGTATTAAAGTGCAAATGCATGGCGAAATGCGTGCTGCAATTACGCCGTGTGAACATACCCTAAGAGGAAAATACGGCGATCGGGGAGAGGAGACGGAATCCATAGTTCTCTATGAGAACTGTGGATTACCGTAATGACTGGGATGGATTCCAGCCATAATTCACGCAGTACGACGCGAATTATGGACTGAAATCCGTCCCAAAATGAGCCGTGTGAACATGGCCGAAGGAGACAAGCAGTGATCCACCTGTCCTATGTTTGGGAGGACAGAAAAAACCATGAGGGAGTGAGGTCTAGGGCACTATTATATAGCATATCCACTTATTAAAAATTCCTTCTGTCCTGTGATTCCATAGGGCAGAGATTTCCCCATTATTGTGCTGCTGAAAGGAACACAAGGGGAATAAAGTTGAGTTTCTTGTAAGGTGGGAATGAAAAACAAAAATAGACCGATCATTTGGGGTTAAAGTGTACCTTCAATTATAAAACTTTACAAAAGTCAACAGTATGGGCAAAAATAAGATACTTTATAATATATCTGCTTTATTCCTACCGGATTCCTTTCCTCCACCCCATTTCCTCCTTAGGGCATGTCCCCACGGCAAGGGTTTTTGGACTGCAACACACTCTCTCCCACAGACTTCATTTGAAAAACCGCCCTGCAGTCCCCACTGGACAGTTTTGCGGACCGCAAAACATTGAACATGCACATTCTTCCGACCGGTTTCTAGACGGAAAATTAACATTGGAGTCAATGTAAACCGCTCAAAACCTAGCCCAGGAGGTTTTTTGATGCGGTGTTTGGGGGTTTTTTGCAAAAAAAAAAGTGAAGAATAATCCCACCTATAGTGGGTATGTTTTTGGAGGTTGAAAAACAGTCCAAAAACCGCTGGGAAAACCGGGACGAAAACAGTTCAAAAACCGAAAACAGACGAAAAACAGACCGGTTTTGTGACAAAAAGGGCGCATCCCCACGGCATAGGACAAATACCGGCCGGGTGGAAAACCCGCGCAGTGGGGACTGCTGCACGGGTTTTCCATAGAGCATAATTGTGCTCATTTTCAGCCGGTTTTTAAGGCGGTCTGAAAAACTGCAAACCGGCCGAAAACCTGTGCCGTGGGGACATGCCCAAACAGTCCCAAAACCGCTTGAAATGAGAGGCAAAAACAGAGCTGTTTTTGTAATTTGCCGTGTGAACGCACCCTTACTGTTCACTCAGCAATTACTAGTGGAATCCATACAGCAGAGAGATAAGGTACTTATATGGTTATAGTTACCCATAGAAGTCTATGGAAAATTAAGGCTAGAAGAAAGTAAAAGCAGACTAGCAATAATAATATCTTCCATACATAAGAAATCCTGCTCCACTCTGGCCCCCAAGCAGCAGCATCTAAGACATTGAACAGTTGTTAGGAACATAGAAACAGTGTACCAATGAGTTGAGATCTGAGGTGAGAGAAAATACGAACAGCACCATAGGTGAGTGACTCTCTGCTTCTCCTCCCCTTTCCCTTTTCACTGACTTTTGTAAGCAACTTTAACCTGATCTAAATCTGAAGTCTGTGGACTGTGATGTACAAATTCCCTTATTGATTTCTAAGTGTGTGAACAGATAATGCAGGATTGGAGGGTAAAAAAAAGAGAATCTGATACGTGGCAAAGAGGTTATTATTTCTAATACGAATTGTTAGCAAGTATCTTATTAAAATCGTATTATTAGTTTAATGTTTAGAATCAAAGATGCACTTTATGTTACATTATGGAACAAATTAATATGACTTACAGGATATGTGTATATTATAATGCCATTAAACATTCACATAGAATTGTTATACATGTAAATAGATACATCATGTCAATTATAATTCTATCTAAGCTAGATGGGTAACAATGACATCCATATTTCATTATGTAACCACCATGGCCATCATTTCTAATGTTTGTTATTTTAAATTATTCCCCCCAAAAAATCAGGATTTGTGCACACTGAACCACTTATTCACCATAATAGTATAGAAGAAACTTTTGTTTCCTATTTAATCCAAATATTATTAATGAGTTCCAATTTTATAGAGAAAATACCCCTGTTTTCTTAATATCTATAATATTATGTTCTTCATTGTTTCTGGGAAAAAATGAATGTTCTACAGAATCATTTTCAGCCTCGACAAATGTGTGCAATGGGGGTGATAAAAGAATGATCATAAAATGAATTCACAAACAAATATAACATTTAGCTGCCCTACAATAAAATCAAGAATTTCAAGTAGCTCTTTTGTATTAAGCAAAGTGGGATCATTTGCAATCAAACTCCTTGCATAGCCATAAAATGGTTACACGCTAAATAGTTCCAAAGCTGCAGGGATTATGGTTTAGTGCCTAATCAGCTGAGTAATTGAAAGAGTTATAAGTGCAACTCAAATTGTCAATTAGTTGTGAAAGGGATTCTCATTATCCAAGAGAAAAATATCATTTAAAAATATGCACATAAACATGAGGTATACAGTAGAAATAAATGCAGATCAGTGCAGAACTCTTTATGAAGTATAGTGATAAAATTAAAGCATGAAGTACAGGCCTCTTCTTGGGTGGAAAGCACGTCGAGACTGCATTCAAATGTTTAGCTTTTTAGATGCTATTTTTGAAGCTGGTTCCCCACTATGATCATGCTGGCTCTATTTTTGGTCCCGCATGTTCACCTTGCCATAAATTTACAGCAATTTGCGGCATCCCCTTCCTGGCCTTGGCATAAATTTACGTTACATGGTGAGAAGGGGTTAACTTAGTTATAAATTTTGGTCGATACAGTGCTTGCTTATTTGCAAAAAAAATATCAAAATTTGAAAAATTTGCCAATTTCAAAATTTATAAGTTTCTGCATGTAGCCTAGACAGTTATACCACACACAATGGTTTATAACTAAAAATTTTAATATGCTTTTTATTTTGGGCATTTTTTTTAAAAAATGTTTTTTATTTTTTAAGGACATTAGTGGACTTGAAAATGTGTTAAATGGCTACTACATTTTTATGAAAACTTGCAACAGATTTTCTTTTAGGAACAAGTTGAGTTGTGATTTGGCTTCAAAAAGGCTAATATATTAGACACATCATAAATCACTTCATTTGAAAAATGTCACTCCTTGAATTATTCATAATGACATTAAAGATGTTTTTTTTAAACCCTTTTTTGGGGTTTCATAAAATGTCCACCCAAATTTAAAACAAGGGGGGGAAAAAATTTTAATTTAAAGGGAGGGGTTAGAGGTTTATTTAAAATTGTTTCCCCTACTGATGAAAAATGGAACCCTAAGGCAAGAAACCCCTTGCCCTAAAGGAATTTTAATTCTTGACCCCCAAATTGCCATCAGAGGTCCCAAAATTTTATATAGCTAATAAGTATTAATAAATTTTTTAGTAGTAAGTGGTTATTAAGCTTTCCCTTTTATAACCCCTTCCCAGCTCCTCAGGCGGCTATTCCCTAATTTACGTTTTATGGTGGAAGGCTTTTCTCCTCTGGGGGAATGAAAACCCCTTTTTTTTCCAGCGAAGGGGAATGTCCCCTTGTCTTCTGAGGGGGCTTTGCATAAAATAGCTTTTCGCCATACTTTTTGTAGGGACCATTTATATACTTATATCAATTAATCATGTCTCCCCGAAGCCTTTTCTCTAGCCTAAATAAGTTTAGTTCTTTTAACCTTTCCTAATAACTAAGATGTTCTATTGCCCTTATTAGTTTGGTTGCTCGTCTTTGCACTTTCTCTAGCCCCATTAACATCTGTCATATAAACTGGAGCCCTGAACAGCATATTCCAAGTGAGGCCACACCAATGCTTTATATAGCAGTAATATTAAATCCCTGTCCCGCGAGTCCATGCCTCTTTTAATAAACGCCAATATTATTCAGGCCTTAGAGGCAGCTGATTGACATTGCATGCTGTTCTGTAGTCTATGATCTACAAGTATGCCCAGATCCTTCTAACCAAGATTATTAGGACCCAGATGCAGAACTTTACATTTATCCACATTGAACCTCATCTGCCAAGTAGAAACCCAAACACTCAGTGTATCCAGGTCTGCTTGCAATTTACGAACATCTTCCAAAGATTGCAATACACTACATAGCTTGGTGTCATCTGAAAAATAGAAACAGTGCTATTATTCTTCTCCCCTATATCATTAATAAATAAATTGAATAAAAAAGGACCCAGTACACAGCCTTGGGGTATAATCTGATAGCCAGTTTTTAATCCAATTACACACTTATCTCTAACCCAATAGACTTTAATTTATCCAATAAACACTTATGAGGGACATTGTCAAACACCTTTGCAAAGTCTAAAAACACTATATCCACAGACTTCTACTCACCTCTTCATAAAAACAGATCAGGTTGCTCTGACAGCTTCTGTCGTTAGTAAAACCATACTGGCAGTCACTTATTACATTCAGCCAAATGTTCCTGTATATGGTCCCTTATGAGCCCCTTAAACAGTTTTTTCACAATTGTATATTTAACAAGAGATTGAAGCCAGCTCACTACTCCTGAAGACCGGACTGCTTGCACAGAGTGGGTTCACATAATGAAGAGATTGATCCAGCAATCCAAATATGAAATTAAAACGTCCAATTTATTACTAAACCATTAAAAAACGGATGGCAATGTGCACAAATAGGCGCAAGTAATCACTATATATACACAATAATCAAATGCCATCAATGAACTTCAAACTCACCCGATTGGCTACACATCACACGCACAAGATGACGTTCTCCCAAAGCAAATCAAACTTCTATCACAAAACAGCAAAGTCCCCAAGCGCCGACACATAAAGCCACCTGAACATGGCAAACACGCGACCCTGCGCGTGTAGACGTTGATGGTAGTGCAGGCGCCTGGACAACATACTAGATAGTAACACTACGGCCACCTAACAATAATACAACCACTATAGCGCATGTGGACTGAAAGTGCCAGTCAGCAAGCTGAACACTGAGCAAGCGCAAAGACCTGAAATAATAAACTGCAGATATTTAAAAAAAGCAAATAGACTGAATGTATCTTTGAGATACTATAAACTGCAGATATAATAGCAAAATGAAAACCATAACATAAATAGGGAGAAAAAAAAAACGACATCCCACACAGCCAATCAGAGGAGCAATGAAGTCCCACTAAAAATACAAGAATAAAATACATATACAATGAAAATAGTATCACCCAATTATGAGAACAGAAATAATCCAAGAGAGCAATAACAGAGCATCTATAGGGATTAACAAAAAAAAAAAAAAAACACACAAGAAGATATATAAAAATATATACTACAGAGCAATATTAATAATGGTATAGGATCTCATTCCACATATTAAAGGGGTTTTATCGTTACAAAGATCATGTCTCAGATTATGGGGACAGTAAAAATAAGCACTTTTGTAATTGGGTTGCATTACCTCAGTCACTTGGTTTAGCAGATATGAGCTTTTCTGTAAATCTGTGTTCTATTTCTGCTGTTGCTGGTCATCCACGCCCCCTGGTGGAATCCTGAACCCCCCTAGACACGCCCCCTGCACTGTGATTGGCTGGCTGACATTTCATTCAACCTGTTGGGATACGCCCCTAAACAGGAAACGCCCCGGCCATGCCCCCTGCGCTGTGAATGGCTGCCTGCACACTCTGTATAAACTCCCCTCTGAGCTGTTAAAATCGATAGTGAAACCAAGGTCTGCTGGCTCTATGTACATCTCCCAGCTCTAGGGTCAATGATCTGGGCAATTACTGCCTGTTTAAAGGGCTTTTGCCAAGTGGTTGATTCACCTCCTCACAGGTCCAGTCCTTAAGCTGCTACTTTGAAAAGAAGGCGTTCTGTTCCTCAGATGTAATGCAAGCTCTGCCTCCTTATGACGTCATCATCTGTAGTGTATAACATAAGGATTCAAGACAGTATTTGTACAAGCTGTATGTGTAGTGTAATGCATAGCTGATCCGCTCTGCAAGAGAGAGGTTAGGAGTTCAAGCCCCATCAGTAGTTTTTTTTTCTTTTATAAATTGTACACATATGTAAAGATATGAAAATATATGTGTAGACATCTATAATTTTATTTATATACACACACAAAGCTCCCCTATGTAGTATCCTCAAAGTAGTCACACCAAGCACTTCCAACATACGTGATACAATGCATATACTCTGGGGGATGAGACATGATATAGGGGAGCTATGTGTGTGTATATATATCATTATAGAGATTGAAATATATATTTTAGGTCTCTCTACATATGTGTAGAATTTAGGGGGGAAAAAAAAATAAACTCGTTGAGGGGCTAGAACTCCAAACCCCTTTCTTGTAAAGCTGAAGCTCTACCGCTGCACTACCAGCCCAAGTTAGTTATAGGTTGAGCAGGGTCTTCTCTCAAAGCTGATTGCTTCTCCCCCCATTATTTTCACTCACATATCACTGACAGTAAGCAGAGCTCTCTACTTGAAGCTGACATTTGTCCTTGTAGTTGAGTAAAGATCTCTGCCTGTTGTCAGTACAATTTGGGTGAACACCACTAGAAGGAAAAGCTGCTGGCTTTCAGTGGAATTTGTGTGTAAACTAAGAGATATAACGGTGCTTGTGGAATCTGAAGGCTGCAGACATAAGCATGCAGGAGCTACAGAGCTGTTATATCCAGAAAATCTTCTGCTTCTACTGCCTAACCCAGAATGATGATGTCACAGTTCTTCAGTGAGGAGAGACACGCCTCCTGGAAGGAGAGACCCGCCTGCTGACAGGAGAGACACGTCCCTGGATTTCAAACTCAATCTCAGAGAATTAGCAGAACAGCACGAACAGCTCAAACGATAAAACACCTTTAAGGCAAATAGTACCTAAAGTAATCATCCAAAAAGCTTCTCTATCTCTCAATCGTTGTTGAATATTACCTCCCCGTTTGGAAAGTTGAACTTTTTCTATGGCAAATGTTTGAAAATTTTTTTGCTGGAATGATGGACGTCAATAAAGTGTCGTGCCACATTAGAGACTGTTCTACCTCCCGGATTGTCGATATAATTTAAATGTTCACATACCCTAATTTTGAATTTGGTGAAGTGGAACCAACATAATATAAATTGCAATATGTACATACAATTAAATAAACAACAGATGTTGTGTTACAATTTAAATATTGTTTAATGTCAAATCTATTATTGTGTACTGAAAAAGATTTAGTAACTTTAGCAAATTGGCAGCTTTTACACGGAAATTATCCACATTTATAAAAACCATATTGAGCTAACCACGTGGGTTGAAAAATAGTGGAAGAAAAGTAATTAGGCGTAATACAGTTTCCTATGGTTCGGGGACGTTTCGTCACCACACGGCATCCCTCTGTCAAATTATTAGATAAGATTTCATCATCATATAGTACTGGTATATATTTTTGGATAATATTTTTAATGTGCGAGGAATGTGCACTATCTTCAATTACAACTGTAAGTTTATTGTGTGAGCTTTTAGTCAAAGTTGGAGGATGAAGTAATTGTGGCCTAGTTTTTTCTGCAAACGATAGACAATGTCCTCCTGAAAACCCAATTGAGGTAACCACAAGCCCGCAATCTCTGTTGGTTAATTAAAGATTCCATATGAAAGTCTTCATCTGAAGTACAATTGCGTTTTGCTCTGATTTACTCTCCAATAGGGATGGAGATGCGAGTATGTTTAGGATGGTCACTGTGATAGTGTAAAATGGTATTGCCAGAGATGGTTTTTACGAAAAGAGTGAGTGAGATCCAAAATGGAAATGTTAACCTGTTGGATATCACTGGGGAATTTTAAATTGAGTGGATTATTATTCAGAAAATAAATAAAATCGTTAATGTGATCAAAAGGCTCCTTCCAGATTAGCAATATGTCGTCAATGTACCTGCCATACAACTGGACGTCGCAAACAAAAGGATTAACATCTGAAAAAAGATACATACTTTCAAACAAAGACATGACTAAACTAGCTAAAGATGGGGAAAATGTTGCTCCCATGGAACCCCTCTCAGCTGTATATAATAACAATTGTCAAAAAGAAAAAAAATATGAGTAATCAAAAAACGTACAGTCATGGTTATGAAAATTTGCAAATCCATTGAAAAATTACTTTAATGTGAAAAATTAAAATGAGGTGCCAATAAAGTGACATCCAGTGGTATGCAGGTATACAAAGACTCCACATTGCAACTGACCCAACTGTAACAAGGCTGCCAAATAATATTTTGCAAACTTCTCAAGACATCACGAGTGTCCTGAAGATATCCTGGAACACGCCGTAATTGGGGCTGCAAATGGAAGTCAAGCCATTCGCAAAGGGGTTCACAAAGTGACCCGTTACCCACAACAATGGGTCTCATGGGAGGAGGTTCTAGATTTTTATGTATTTTGGGTAAACCATATAGCAATGGTGTAACAGGATCTTTGACATATAGATATTCAAATAAATTCACTCCCAACGCAACCCCCTCTTTCAATAAGAAACAAAGATGAGATTGAAAAAGAGTAGTAGGATCTGTTTGTAATTTTTAATTTTTTTTTTAACAATAGATGTTAAACTTCCTGGTCTATAATTACCTGGGCAATGCTTCTGGCACTATATCAGTCACCAGAGAATCCCTAAATATAATGTATCGGGGCACATAAATAACTGAGCTGAGCTCTTTTAGAACCATTGGGTGTAAGCCATCTGGGTCTGGAGCCTTGTTTAAATTCAGTTCATTTAACCTGGCTTGGACCATTTCCTCACTCAACCAATTTATTATATCAGTTGATGTATTAACAGCACTGGCACCACCTACATTTACACTTGGCCTGCCTACATCAGTGACACCGCATCAGCAAATGCTCTGACCTTTTTTTGGCATTTATATGTTTAAAGAATTTCTTGGGGTTTCGTTATGAAGCTCTGTGTATTTTTCAAAGGGTAATGCTGACCCCTCTGGCTATGTTTTATAAGTGTCCTTTTTAATTATTTTTTGCTACAGTAGCCGTCATGTTGGATTTTATTTTAATCGCCTATCCTTGTTAGCTATAGCAATACATTTTGCTAAATATTTCCAAAAAGTATACTTAGAGCCTTCCCATTTGTCTTCTATGTCTATGTACTGTAGTGCAGCCCTCCATAAGGAGAAGTTGGCCTTTTTAAAATTGAATGTTTTCGCCCTCCTGTGGAGGTGCAATTTCAAAATTTCACTTTATTTTGCAGCTTTTTGAATGTTATTACATTTTTTTTTACTAGAACAGATGTTAACAGAGAAATGTAGCTATATTGATTCCCCTGATTTTGTTGTTTTCAGAAATATCCTATTTGTGGCCATAGTGTTATATTTGACTCAACCACAGCCCCCCGAAATGGAAGGAGCACCTACTGAATTTTGGGGTCTCTTATTTCTTAGGATATTTTTAGGCACCATTTTAGGTTGGCTGACACCTTAAGGTGCTAACACTTTAATAAACACTATTTTAAAAGACCTAATTTTGGAAACTACACCTTTCATAGAATACATCTAGGGATGTAGTGAGTATATTGACTCCACACGTTTTACAGTTTTTTTTTTAGTTTTGGGCCGTGAAAATAAAAAATATATTTTTTTCAATAATATGCTGTTCAGTAATACATGTGGCTTCACAGAAGTGATCAACTACAATAGCTCCCCAAATCATCAAACCAGCAGTTGGGGCAATGCGTTGCTCCACAGCAAAGGTGGCATTGAAGCACTCACCATGAAGCCTCCATGCTCAAACCCAGCAGTCATTAGGTCCTTAATAGAAAGAACTTGGATTTGTACACAATACCATTGCAAGCGAACATGACAGTGGCTGGCTGTCAATAGGGCTGTTACGATTCAAGGCTTTATTAAGTAAAACACAACTGTACATGAAGCAAAAGGGAAAGCTTTGGAACGAATACAAAGTGGGAAAGTGGTTCCTTGGGATCACGGAGGCAGAACTCTACTTATCGCAGTCAGGGATGTAGGAACTAGATACGGGAACCACAGTAGGTATAGTGCGAAATATCAGGAGGGCAGGACCTATGGGTCACACGTCAGGGAGCTGCAGACGAGGACAGAGAGGCTTGGACCACCACAGGACATGAGAGACAGCATAGGCACACAAACTCCGCCAGGAGGTACAGCTCAAGCACACAATCTCCACCAGAAGGGACAGCACAGGCACACAAACTCCACCAGGAGGGACAGCACGGGTACATGAACTCCGCCAGGAGGGACAGCATGGGAACACAAACTCCATCAGGAGGGACAGCACGGGAACACAAACTCCGCCAGGAGGAACTGCACGGGAACACGACTCTGAATGCATTAACTCCACAGAAACATGACAAAGACAAAACTCAGCAGGCTTGAGGCAGTGCAGCAGGCCTTACAACACCAATACTCAGGCACAGAGTGTAATTAGGAGGTGACTTTTATAGGAGACAGCAGAAGAGGATAGGCTACACCTGGACCAGCCCAGTTGGAGGAGTTAACTGTTGCAGTGCTTAACAGCAGAAGCAAATTCCAACCTCTAGGATCGAACACATAGTTGCATGCAGGCAGAAGGCAGAGAAATTAGCAGATCGTGATGAGGGCTTTGTGCCTTGAAGTGGCCAAGCCAGAAACAGGGATGTGAAATGAAGGTGCCACCTTCCAGGAAACTGTGGGAGCTACTTTTGCTTGGTGGTGGATCAAAAGATCCTTTCTATTGGTGGTTTAATCTTCTGGAGTCTGATTGCCATGTGTGCATGACCTGCAAAACCACTGCTCACGACACCTCCCAACAGCTTGGTCAGAACAGCCCACACGACGTGCCATTAGTCAAAACAACCATCCTGCTTTTCCTCATCCAACAATGCCCACCTTCTCGAAGTTTATTAACCCGGAAAATGATCTTTTAAGCGCATTGTAGAGGCATGTCTAGCAGTCATTGATCACTCACGAAGAGGTAAACTACCCCAAAATAGCCTCTGAGCCTTTTTACAGAGCAACACTTTTGTGGCAAGGCACTGTCTAATCAGACCACATCTGTAATCATTTACATCTTCATGCATTATTAATTTTACATGTTTTTTTTTGTCAATGAGTGTATTTCATAGACTTCTCTGTCCTGAAACCCTCCCTACAAGTGCAAGTGAAAAGCTGCTAAGCAAGAGAAATTTTCGTTCTAGTCAGACAGGATCAACCATTTATTTACATGATCTACCAATAATTTCGATAGCCAGCATGTAATACTTTATTTCTCCTGCAGCAGAAATATATTTCCAGCTAGACCTCCCCATGGCAATACCAGCTGGCCACAGGTAGTACCAGGAGCTGAATCTTTAGAGATATGGTAGGCTTAAAAGCCAATCCCTTTAAATCCCTTGGTCTAGTTGGAATCTTTCATACTAAACCCATGAGATAATTTATTGAAACATGCAACCAGTGATCATAGACTCATCTGAAAGAAAATTATATCATAATAAAATACACCTTATAACATTGATCAAAATAAAGACACAAAATATGCATTTCAAAATCAGAAAATGTTTTGAAAAGTTTTCCATTAACAAATTCACGTAGACTGTATCACTAAATATAACATTCAGTATCCACTGTAAACATTTCAAGATCTCATTTTCAACCCAAATGCTGTCTGTTTTTCACATCCAAAGCCATTGAAATCTGATAAAAGATACAATTCAGTTTCACAGAATTGGATTTATTCCTTTGCAACATACCGATCTAGAAATATGATCTGTTTGCAGTGTTTGTTTTCAGCTTATTAGCTTGCATTACGCCTAAGTGTCCCATTATTCTTTATATCTTGAGGAAGACATCTTAAGAACTGCTCTAGCCGATTCACGTACAGCTAAACATTCTTCATTACAGCAGCAGTTAATGAAGCTTCCAAAAGTGTGATTATTAGCAACATTACATTTTCAATTCACATCTTACTTTGACGGAACTACTTTTTGGCAGTCTAACGTAATGGACTCTATGATTAACATAGGAAAATGCACCTTTCTATGATGATGCAGCAACTGGGGTTGATAGGTAGAAGGTAAAGCAGTTGGAGACAATTTTCTTGCCGTTAGTATAAACTAAAAATCTTTTTCAGTGTAGTTAGTGCACTATTATTATTATTATTATTTATTTTAAAGCGCCATTGATTCCATGGCGCTGTACATTCGAGGGGGTTACATAAATAACATAAGTCAATCGAGTACAATGGTAAGTGATTAATGACAATTGGCACAACAGAGGGAGAGAGGACCCTACCCGCGAGAGCTCACAATCTACAAGGAGGGGGAAAGAGACAGGAGGTAATGGGCAGACATGTTTGTGGAGGAAATAGTGACAACAAGGTTAGTGTAGGTTATAGGCAAGCCTGAAGAAATGGGTTTTCAGGTTGTTTTTGAAGCTGGTGAAAGTGGAGGAGAGTCTGATGTGTTGGGGCAGTGAGTTCCAGAGTGTGGGTGAAGCACGGGAGAAGTCTTGGAGACGGTTGTGTGAGGAGCTGATAAGGGGAGAGCAGAGGAGAAGGTCCTGTGAGGAGCGGAGATATTTGGAAATTAGGGCAGAGATGTATGGAGGGGAGAGGTCATGGAGAGCCTTGTAGGTCATGGTTAGTAGCTTGAAATGAATTCGCTGGGCAATGGGAAGCCAGTGAAGGGATTGGCAGAGGGGAGAGGCAGAGGAGTAGCGAGGAGAGAGGTGGATAAGACGGGCAGCAGAGTTAAGGATGGATTGGAGGGGAGCGAGGGTGCTAGCTGGGAGGCCACAGAGAAGGATGTTGCAGTAGTCTAGGCGGGAGATGACAAGGGCATGGACCAGCATTTTTGTAGTGTCATAGTTGAGGAATGAGCGGATGCGAGAGATGTTTTTCAGGTGGAGGTGGCAGGCAGAGGTAAGGGTTTGGATGTGTGGTTTGAAAGAAAGAGCGGAGTCTAGGATTACCCCAAGGCAGCGGACTTGCGGAACAGGTGAGAGTGTAGAGCCGTTGACTGAGATAGAGAGATCAGGGGCAGGGGTAGAGTTGGACGGTGGAAAGATGATGAGTTCTGTTTTCTCCACATTTAGTTTTAGGAGACGTGATGAGAAGAAGGAGGAAATGGAGGACAGACAGTCAGGGATCCGGGAGAGTAGAGAGGTGACATCTGGGCCAGAGATGTAGAGTTGGGTGTCATCAGCATACAGGTGGTAATGAAAGCCGTGTGATGCTATGAGCTGACCGAGGCCAAGAGTGTAAAGAGAGAAGAGAAAGGACCCAGGACTGACCCCTGAGGGACACCAACAGAGAGAGGCCGGGGGGAAGAGGTGGAGCGAGCATGAGAGACGCTGAAAGTTCGATCAGTGAGGTACGAGGAGATCCAGGAAAGAGCCAAGTCCATGATGCCGAGGGAGGAGAGGATTTGTAGCAGGATGGAGTGGTCGACAGTGACAAAGGCAGAGGACAGGTCTAAGAGGAGGAGCACAGAGTAGTGGCATGAGGCTTTAGCAGTTACTAGGTCATTAGTGACTTTGGTTAGGGCGGTTTCGGTAGAGTGGTGGGGTCGGAAACCAGATTGTAGTGGGTCAAGAAGAGAGTTGGAGGAGAGGTGGGAGGACAGCTGAAGATAGACGTGCTGCTCGAGGAGTTTGGAAGCAAAAGGGAGCAGTGAGATGGGGCGATAGTTGATCAGAGAGGAGGGGTCAAGGGTTGTTTTTTTAAGGATTGGAGTGATAGTAGCATGTTTAAAGGCGGAAGGGAAGATGCCAGAGGTTAGTGATAGGTTGAAGAGATGGGTGAGGGCTGGGATGATAGAAGCACTGAGGTCTGGGATGAGGTGGGATGGCAGTGGGTCAAGACTACAGGTAGTGAGGTTGGAGTTGGACAGTAAGGAGGAGAGCTTGTCATGAGTGACCGTGGGGAAACAAGTAAATGGGGAAGAGCAGTTTGCAAGGGTAGAGGAGGGCGGTGGGGACTGCGGGCTGAAGCTTTCTCTGATGTGGTTGATCTTCTGAAGGAAGTGAATGGCAAAGTCGTCTGCTGAAAGGAGGGATGGGGGAGGAGGTGCTGGTGGACGGAGAAGAGAGTTGAAGGTTTTGAATAATTGTCTGGGGTTGTGGGACAGGGAGGATATGAGAGTGGTGAAATAGTCCTGTTTGGCTGAGGTGAGTGCAGATTTAAATGTATGCAGTGATTGTTTGTATAAGGCAAAGTCATCAGTGGAGTGAGTTTTCTTCCAGCGGCGTTCGGCAGCTCTGGAAGCACGCCTCAGTTGTTTAGTGGAGTCTGTGTGCCAGGGTTGTCTGTTGATTTTGCGGGTTCTGTTGTGTGTGAGAGGAGCAACTGAGTCAAGGGTGGTGATGATTGTGTGGTTGTAGAAAGTGGTGGCTGCGTCTGGGTCATTAAATAAGGAGATAGTAGAAAGAGGTGCAAGAGAGTCAGAGAGAGTGAGACGGTGCAAATCTGTCTCTCTGATATCTATACTGTATGTACAGATGTCTCATAGATACAAAAATCCACACTTGTGTTACTGAGCTCTAGGATCTCACAAGGCATTATGGGAAAGGAGCTGAGAAGCTCAAGTGCCCTCTATTGGATGTAACAAATCCTCACTGAATATTTACAAAGCAAAAGGGATATTAGCCACACCAGTATCACCCATCTGCATACAGCTGGCTGGGTGTCAATGAGTGGCTCAGAAAGAGGAATATCTCTCTGCCTTTTTGCCCGTTATGCTGCACAGTGTCTCACGTTACATCCTAGAGCTCAGAAAGGGGATTATCTCTCCTTGGGGAGATGACCGTATAGGTGTGTGGAGTTGAATTGCCTTTTTGCCCTCCACTAAACATCTGCATATCACAAGGCATTATGGGAAAGGAGCTGAGAAGCTCAAGCACCTATATGGTGCTCTCCCCAAGGAGAGATATTCCACTTTCTGAGACACTCACCTCCCACCCAGCCAGCCAGTACACTCTGCTCTGTACTGATGAGGGGCAAAACCCTAAAACAGCTGTATGCAGATGGGTGATACTGGCTTGGCTAATATCCCTTTTGCTTTCTAAAGATTCATTGAGTCGGAAACAAATTGAGGATTTTTTACATCCAATAGATGGCGCTTCAGCTTCTCAGCGCCTTTCCCATAATGCCCTGTGATATGCAGATGCTTAATGGAGGGCAAAAAGGAAATTCAACTCCACACACCTATACGGTCTTCTCCCCAAGGAGAGATAATCCCCTTTCTGAGCTCTAGGATGTAACGTGAGACACTGTGCAGCATAACGCATTGCATATTGGATAATTTGCAGTTTTGTAAGTGCTATACGTGATTTTTACCTTATTTTCATGCCAGAAGGATAAAATCATCATCATCACCACCATATGTATTGCAAATTCTAAGGGTAAGTCACGTGTGCTTTTTTTCAAAAGTTTGCTGGTCTCTACAAATAAAGTTGAGAATCTATAGTCTGCAATTTACTTAAGCTATGATTCTGCACTGTACATAGCTGCAATGATTTGGTTCTATATAGCTGAATTCTTCATTGGATTCTCCACACGTGGTTGGAGTACAGTTGCTACTGCATACAAACCTACTCACCTGGCAACTGTCTCAATACACAAGGTAGCACTTGTTTAGGGAGGAATAAAATTCAATAAGTGGTTGCACAGTATAACCTTCTCTTGTCTCGGTAGTGCACTTCTCACAGTCTCTTCCTGGATGTTATGCTCTTAAAGGAGTTGTCCAGTTTATTAAATTAGTGTTAAATGAGTTCAATGTGGGAAAAAAAATAAAAAAAACGTGATACCTACCTCCCGCTCCTCCGAAATGCTCCCCAGAATCTGCCCGCTTCACTTCCAGGTTCTTCTCCGACACACAGAAGAGGTTCATGCTCCTCCATTCACTTACTATAGAACCTCTCCTGTGCATTGGGAAAAGAACCCAGAAGTAAAAAGGAGTAGATTCTGGGGAGCTTTAGAACTGTCATATCACTTTTTTTTCTATGTTTCCCCACCTGGTACCCTTTTAACTATAATTGTTTTAAACTGGACAACCCCTTAAACAATATTAATTTGTGTTGTTATGAAGCTGTTAACATTATATTTGTGAGGTACAGTACTGTGCAAAAGTTTTAGGCAGGTGTGGGAAAATGCTGCAAAGTAGGAATACTTTAAAAAATAGAAGTGTTAATAGTTTATTTTTATCAAATAGCAAAACACAAAGTTAAAGGATAAAGGAAAAATCTAAATCAATTCAATATTTGCTGGAGTCCCGGAAGTGATGTTATGGCCATTGTGCTCCTCATCATCCAGTCTTTTTAGGATTACTTGAAGATGCAAAAGGATCTAAACATGGCTACATTCACAGAAGGTCCGTGCTTAGTTCTCCAAGATGTCTGAAGCAACCTTCTGCCAAGATCCTTCAAAAATTGTTCACAAATGTAATTAGGCAAAGCGGCGATCACACCAAAAATTTATTAAATTTTTAATTGCCCTTTGTTTACTTTACATTTTGTTAGTTGATAAAATAAACTGTAAACACTTCTATTTTGTTTAAAGCATTCATACTCTGCAACATTTTCTTTACACCTGCCTACAACTGTATGTTTAGTGTGTATGCATGCTAAATGTGTCTATAGGCTTAGAGAGCCCGACAGAGGCCAATTGTGTGTCCCATACATGTTAATATACCACAAAAAGAAATGTCCTTGTGTAGTAGACAGGGTTGTTACTAGGAGTAATAGGGCCCTATAGCAAAATGAAATGGGGCCCCACCACTTAGTGACAATAAACTAAAACAGCATCATAAGTAACAATAATTAAAGGTACAGTTGAAACTAAAAGTTTACATATACTATATAAAAAGACACACATGCATGTTTTTCTCACTATCTGACATGAAATCAGAATAAACCTTACTTGTTTTAGGTCAATTAGGATTACCAAGATTATTTATATTTGTCAAATTCCAGAATAATGAGAGAGAGAATTTTTAAGGCATTTTTATTACTTCCTATAAAGTCAAAAGTTTATACACTAGGATTACTATGCCTTTAAACAATTGGGACAGCCCATATAATGATGTCATGTCTTTCGAAGCTTCTGATGTCTTATGTATTGGCAACATCTGAGTTAATTAGAGACACACCTGTGGATGTATTTTAAATGCACACCAGAAACACACTGCTTCTGTGTGTAACATTATGGGAAAGTCTAAAATAAAATCAGCCAGCATATCTAAAAGAGAATTGTGGACTTGCAGAAGTCTGGTTCATCCTTGTGTGCAATTTCCAGACACCAGAAGGTGCCTTGTTCATCTGTACAAACAATTATACGCAAGTACAAACAAGCTGAGAATGTCCAGCCATTATAAAACTCAGGAAGGAGATGGGTTCTGTGTCCCAGAGATGAATGTGGTTGGGTCCGACATGTGCATGTCAACCCAAGAACAAAAGACCTTGTGAAGATGGTGGCGGAAACTAGTGAGATTGTGTCATTATCCACAGTGAAACATGGGCTTATAGGTCACTCTGCCAGGAAGAAGCCATTATTCCAAAAGAAACATATAAAAACCAGATTAATGTTTGAAAATGCACACAGGAACAAAGACCTGCATTCTTGGAGACATGTCTTTTCGTCTAACGAAACTAAAAATGGACTGTTTGGACATTATGACCATCGTTACATTTGAAGGAAAAAGGGAGAAGTTTGGAAGCCTAAGAGCACCATCCCAACTGTGAAACACGGGCTTGGCAGCATCATGTTGTGGGGTTGTTTTTTGCAGGAGGGACTGGTGCATTTCACAAAATAGATGGCATCATGAGGAAAGAAGATTATGTCACAATATTGGGGGAACATCTCAAGACATTAGCCAGGAAGTTAAAACTTGGGTGGAAATGGGTCTTCCAAGTGGACAGTGGCCCGAAGCATACCGCCAAAACTGGTTACAAATTGGCTTAAGGATAGCTAAGTTAATGTTTTGGAGTGGCCATCACAAAGCCCTGAACTCAATCCTACTGAAAACTTATAGCTGAAAAGGCAGATGCGAAAAAAGCGACCTACAAACACATCTTAGTTACACCAGTTCTGTCAGGAGGAATGGGCCAAAATCTCTACTAACTATTGTGAGAAACTCGTGGAAGGAGATCCAAAACATTTGGCTCAAGTCATACAGTTTAAGGGCAATGCTGTCAAATACTAATGAAATGTTCAGTATATGAATTTGCCTGTAAGTATACAAAGAAATCAAAGGAGACATTTAGGAGACATTCCTTTAGTTCTGTTAAAGACAGAATATAGTGCTCCAAGTGATCTACCAACTGAGATAAATTATAGATTCCCTGTTGTCTGCATAGAGTAAGGTAGAATGCACCCGGCCCTGCTGAAATTCGTTTTTTTTTAAAATGGTAAATATAACAAATGGTTCAGATTTAACCCGTTAACGACCGCCCACCATCTTTTGACGGCAGACATTCCAGCCGTTCGTCTGAAGCAACATATTTTGGCATCGCTGCAGACATGGGGTTTTGCGGCTCGCAGTGCATTAGCAGCACAGAGAATAGAGCTGTGCTTTACAGCCCTGTTCCCAGTGCAGCTTCTGCAAGCATCAAGAGGCAGGGGAAACCTCGGCTCCCCGGTGCTTAAGCCTTTGATTGCCACAGTCAGTGACTGTAGCATAGTTAAAGGGCTTTGCCCTGCTCTGTTGGGTGATCGGGACTCCCGGTGATCCGACGGAGCCTGGGGAATGGCTGCACAGTCAGCCCCGGGGACCTAGCGTAGCCCCAGGGCTGTCTGTGTAAGAAGCAGACTGTGTGCTGCCCTGATTGCTGCCTGTGTAAAACTGACACAGATTATAATGTATTAGCATATGTGAATATTCTAATACATTGCTAAGTGTAAAAAAAATGTAAAACAGTTATCCCTTCATGGGAAAAAAAACATAAAAATAAATAAAATAAATAATAAAATAAAAATACATATTTAATAAAAAATAATTGTTCATACTTTACATACACACACAAAAAAACCTTCACATATTAGTATCCTCACGACTATAATAACCTGTAGAATTAAGCTAACAAGTTATTAAGTGTGAAATGTGAAATGGGTAAAAAAAAATAAATTTGAAAAACAATTCTGCAGTAATTTATAACTGAACTTAAACTAATCCCACAAAAAATACAACTTGTCCTGAATAAAACGAGGCCTCATACAACTGCGTCATTGAAAAAATAAAAAAGTTATGACTGTTGAAACGCAAGAAGGCAAAAACTAAAAAAAATTGGCTGATCATTAAATACTTTTTAGTCGTTCGGTTTAAGGGGTTTAAGACAACATCTGCCTCGCTTTTAGCTATGCGTTCCATACAGAAGTTGATAACGGATTACTTCTAGTTATATCAGACATTTGGGAATATGATTGGTGTAACATATTAGGCAACAAAATTTCCAAACTAACATATTGGTCCAAAGTGTAGTCGGTATAGTTGGAATCTAAGAGCGACATGTCAGAAATGAGGTACATCAACGCCAGTTTGAAGGCACATTAAATGAGTGTGTAGTGCGCCTGAATGAACAAACCTGTCAAAAATGTGGCGTGTGGTATATCTTGCATAGTATAATTGATGCGCGTAATCTATGCGCATAGCATAACTTAGGCACATGGCATATCATTTCTAGCATATTTGATGTACCTACCTTAGGCGCATTCAAGTGTATCATGCCTGCCGTATAATGCGCCTATATTTGGTTTACTATAGTTCTTTTATATAGAGAATACGACATCAGCAGTTTTTGGCGCAAAATGCACATAAAAAAATGGCGCACCTCTTATGGGACATGTTGTCCTAAATGTAACCAGTCCCTGGCAATCTTTAAAAGAGAAACTAAAGTATATAGTTTAATATTAGGGAAATGTATGCCTCCATTAAATTTATGCTGTATTAGCATGTGATAAAGTATGCGAAGGGGACCCTTACCCCAAATACATTTTTTATATATCTAGTTAATAAGTTTCTCTTCTTCGGGCTTTAGGTATATTAGGCAAAAATTGTAGCAGGTACAGAAGTTTGGGGAATTCGATCATTTTTAATAAATTTTCTTGCCTTAAAGGGTTTGTATCATTTCATTAAATGGTCTTCAGAACAAGGGGGCAGTGAAAACAAGCAACTTTGCAATTGGATGTCATTTGCAAAGCTGTCCTGTTTTCACTGTCTCCCTTATCTTCGTTTTGTGTAAACACTTTTCCCCAGTGCCGGTCGGATCCCACCTCCTTTCATTTCATTGGCTGCCGGCTCTACTAATTTACATTCTGTTCGGTCCCCGGTCGTATTCACAGGAGCGTGCATTCCTGCCTCTCTTATTCAGAATAAGGGGTCGGCTACAATTCACTCTGTACAGCTAGCAGCTCCTCATTGACACTGCAGCTGCTTCTACTATCAGAAAACAGCAGAACTGTGCCTCGGCGCCTAATGCTCCTGCATAAAAGGGAGATGGATCTGTGCTCTGGAGGAGTTCATAGAAGACTGGTTTCAACTGTACCAAACCTTCAGCTG
Source organism: Phyllomedusa bahiana (assembly GCA_025379985.1). Taxonomy (NCBI): domain Eukaryota; kingdom Metazoa; phylum Chordata; class Amphibia; order Anura; family Hylidae; genus Phyllomedusa; species Phyllomedusa bahiana. The sequence goes on from JAODAL010006985.1 coordinate 88,696, forward strand.
TGAGAGGAGACGAGATCAGTGCTCTGAGTTCATAGAAGGCTGTCTAGACTGAATGCAGGCCTGTGGTATTTAAACAGTTCTTACAAAATAAGACTGCAAAAGGAGAGGAACGACACAGTGACATGTGGGGGGGATTTGAACACACTGACTCGGGAGCGAACATGAACAGTGAAGGGGGAGGATGATGTCATCCCCTTCGGTTAAGAAACACCCAGCTGGGAGGGTGTGACGGCTGGGTAGTGGATCCGCCTGACCACCGCAAGCGATGATAGCTAAGCCACACCAGGGAACGGAATCTAAGTAGCCCCCGGTTTTCACCAGAGCCCGCCGCAAAGCGGGATGGACTTGCTGCGGCGTGAGGCTACCAGGTCGTCCTCCCTGACGTGACTTGCTTGCGATGGCGGCCGAGGTGCAGCAAGGTACAGAAACGTAGTCCAAGAATCGTAGTCATGGGCAGGCCGAAGGTCAGGGCAGGCGGCAATGGTTCGTGGTCGTGGACAGGCAGGTAGGTCAGGGCAGGCGGCAGAGGTTCGGAGTCGGGAAACGTAGCAAGGGGTCTGGTACACGGTAAGGCGAGAATATACTTTAGGAACGCTTTCTCTAAGGCTCGGGGCAACATAGATCCAGCAGGGAAGTGACGTGGGTGCAAAACTTATATAGGGACAGCGCCCGGCAATTACCCAATTACCGGCGCACTGTCCCTTTAAATTTACATGGACGAGCGCGCGCGCTAGGGGGCGCGCATGCGCATTCCGGCCGGCAGGGGACGAGGACCGGACGGGAGCGAGGCTAGGTGAGTGGATGGGACGGGTGGCGCCACGGCCGGCAGTGCGGCCCGCGGCGTCCCCCGTCCCCGCCGGGGACCCGTTATGGGGAACGCGGGTGCGACCGCGGTCCGTGGCCCGGACCGCGGCGCAACCCGTTACAGAGGGGAAGAAACAACCCTGGATTTCAGGAATTGAAAAAATCAATCTAAAAGAGAACAGCAGAACTGATGAAGCGATACATCCCCTTTAAGTAACTTGAGATGAGAACATGATGAAATAGTAATCTCTAAATTTTGAATGTTAGGATTTATGTTAAAGTTTTGATGGCACCCTTGGAATTTTGAGCCTCAAATAAGTGATCATGTCATGCTTCCACTTAATATGTGTGATTGAGGTCCCAGAAGGTTTACAAGGGCCTTTTGGAAATAAACCTTCCGTTTTGTTTAAGGTAAGGGAGGAAATGGATAAACCTCCAATTTTTGCAATTAATTTTTTAGGTCAGATATTATTAGCAAAATATCATCTGCAAAAGCAACTGCATTAAGATTAGTGTTTCCGAATTGCAGACTGGTTATGCTTGTGGTATTCTGAAGATTATGTAGCAGCTGGTCTGAAGCCAGATTTAACAATAAAGGCGAAAAGCGACACCAGTCCCTCGCAAACACCCTCTGTGCCAAAATTGCCTGCAGAAAAGGCCCCTAAACTGTGTCAAATGTAATTTCCAAATGACCACAATTTTTTTTTTTACAATGGGTCCCTACAGCCCTAGATGCCACTGTAGATATCCATCATATAAACATGTATAAGGTTTATGCTGGGAAATGCACTAAACACCAGGAACACCCTAGTTTAAGTTTTAAAGTAAAAATCATTATATAAGTAAACCTAGAGAAAATTCAAATTCAAAATTATAACCTCTGTGGGCCTCATGTGTGAATACAGTCTAAAGACTGTCTTTGTTGCCTATACAAACCAAATCAAGCGCCCTTTCATTTCATATAGTGCCGGGAAAAATGAAAGGGGCCTCTGACGGGTTACTAGGCAACAAAAAAGTTTTAGATTAAAAAGCCCCCAATTTTTTTTCTGTGTTTTATTATATACATTGAAAGCGAATGGAGCTCGCGCCTCTCCTTGTTTTGGGACGAGAACCTGGAAGTGGAGAAGAGCAGATCCTGGGAAACTCCAGAGTGGCAGCAGTGGTGAACTGGTAGATAGGTACCACTTTTTTTTTTTCTATCTCACATTGGTTTACTAGAAAAAAACCTTTTTTAACCTACTGAATTAAACTATAAAGGCTATAAACACAGTCTTGTATTTTTTGTTTTGTAGTGGTTTCCTTTGGGTATGTCATAATGCCGGTAAGGAGCTTTGTAGCGGGATCACAGTGCAATCCCGCTACACAGCTGCCGGGTGTCAAGGGCTAACTGCCCGCGGTTACAGCGCGGATGGACTGCCGCCGCCACCACCACACTGTTTAGCCCCTTAGACACCATGGCAAAGATGACCATGGTGTCTAAATCAATGAGAAACGGTGCCGTGCAACCCTTTTTCTTTTTGTCAGGGCACCCCCGGAGAATTGCGGGTTTTGATAGGGGAAAATGGCGCTGGAACCTTGTTTAAGGGTTTCCTTTACTGCCCGTTTTCGATTTCCCCCTTCTGGTTCCCAGGCAGGAAGTGGGGAAACCACCATCTTTGTAAACCTAATGCATTTTTTTACAATCTTAGGGGTTTTAGAAAAAGATCACTCCCCCTAGGTGAAGACCCTAGGGGGACTCAAGTTAAAGAAAAAAAAAAAAAAAGTTTTAAAGTATAAAAAAAAAATAAAAAAAGGGTTTCAAATAACCATTTAAAGTTCTTTTTGCCATTTACAAAAAAAAAAAAAAATATAAAAAAAGTTCACATTTTTGGGGTATGCGTCTGAAAAAGCCCAAAATCAAATTAAAAAATAAAAACATCATTTACCCCGTACTCTGAACCCCGTAGAAAAAAAAATTTTTAAAAACGGCAACATTTCTTTTTTTTTGGGTCTTTTCCCACGCCCCCAAAAAAAATTTTTAATAAATTTAATTGAAAAAGTCTCATGTTTTCCCAAAGGGAAAGCAACAAAAGTACATTTAAAACCCCACCAAATTTTGCCCCTCACTCAAGTCCGTAGTCAGAAAAAGTTATTGGTTGAAAAAAAGGGGCGCCGCAGCACAAAATTAAAAAAACAGAAACCTTTTTGTTTGGTTTTGGTGGATGTGCATAAACCTGAAAGAATATAGTTTAAAAACATCATTGTTCCCGGGAAGGGAAATAAACACCCTTAAAAGAAAAAAACCCCCCGGGCAAGCATGGCGAAAGTCCAGTTTTTTTTCACATTTTAAAACCCCCTTAAAATTTTTTTTTTTGCGGTTTCCATTAAAATTCAAGGGTAATAAGAAAAACCCCAAATTAGAAAGTAAATTTTTTCCTGCAAAATAAAAGCCCTTAAAAGCTATGGGGTTTAAAAAAAAAAAATGGATGACTCGGAAAGGCGGGAAGGGGAAAACAAAACTTTAAAAAAAAAAAATAGGCCTGGGAAAAAAGGGGTTTTAAAGTTTAAAGGGCCCACATTTTGGGAAAACTGTTATTTTAAAAAATTTTTCTTTGGGGCCCACAGAAACCCCAACAGAGCTCCCCCTTTCTTTTTAAAAAGAGTGCTTTAAAAAAAAATTAAAGGGGTGCTCTGATTATTTTGCTATGGGAAACAAAGAAAGTCTTACCCCTAGGCGTTTTCATTACATAAGGCCTTGTATTATAAAACACGGGGAACAAAACACTTTTTTTAAACCAGGAAACACACATTTTCTATCCAAGTTTTATCTAAAGTTACAAATGTTCAATGTTGGTGACACAGCACATGTCTAGGCGTTAGTCCAGTTCTGTCCCTTTTGCCCCGGTTTAATGAATTTCCCACTTTTCATTTAATTTTGATGCCCTGGGTCCCTCAGATTTTTTTGGGGGAAGACAGACTAAATCCTTAATGGAGCTCCATACAAAAAGTTTTTGCAGAATTTTGATCGCACAACATTTGGAATTTGTTTTGAGCGACCAATCCGGGTATAATGGTGATTTTTCATTTATCGAAGAACTCCCAAATGGAAATGTATTTTTATGAAACAGTGCTGAAGAAAGAAAAAAGAAAAAGGCTCACCTAGTGTAGTATGTAACGATACGATAGTTGTCTTAGTAGCTATCTGTCCGGGCCCCACCTTGGGTTGTACATAAGAGTTTAACAACATTGTCTTTTTTTAACTTTTAAATAACCCTTTGTGGGTCGTGCTCCCTGCTGCTCCCCACTCTGGGGGGGGTTTTCCCAAAAACCAAAGGACTTTCGGTTTCTAAAAAAATTTTGTAGAATAAACTCAAAAATTTAATTAAAAACCGATAGGAAAAATTTTAAAGGTGCAAAGACAAATGACTGGTTATAAGTTTGTAATAATAAAACCATGTTCTATTTAAAATGAGACTTTATAAAGATATAAAGTGTTTTATTTTATTTTGGGGGACAACATTTAAAAAGTAAACAAAAAAATAAAAAAATCACAAAGTGTTTTTTTTAAACCCCTAAATGTGTGTTATGCTTAAAAGGGGTTTTTATTATTAGAATTTTTGCTACGTACATTGTATTTAAAAAGGGCCAAAATTTTTTGGGAAAAAACCGGGGGGTAGCCCCTAGTAAGAGGTCCCCCTGGAAAAAAAGCAAACAAAAAAAATAAACATCAAATAAAATATTACATACATCAAAACATATAAAAATACATTCGGGTGTTGTATACATGCACATTTTTATAAAAAAGATAAAAGAAACAATAAACAATTTAATCTGTGGATGGCGGAAGTTACGTAGGAAAGTAACATTGACCAGCGAACCTGAGGTATACCACGCCATAATAAAAACGTTTTGGGTTAGGATGGGGATTTGGGTTCTAACGAAGGGAAAATTTTTTAGAATTTCAGGAAAATTGAAATTTTTAAAAGAAGGGGAAGTTTGGGGTGTTTTACGGGAACAAACGTGTTTTTTTAAAAAATAAAAAATTTCTGTAGCAAGACGTTACATGGTGCAAAAAATTTTGGGAGGAAGAAAGGGGTTAAACCTAAGGGCATGGGGCGGAGATGAAAGCCAAACAGAGACCGGGGGATTTTTGTGATGTCACCGCACTATAATAAGTCCCGGGGGCGACGCTGGGGGCTCATACCCCTCTCACTGTGCTGTGTAGGGAAGGTTTCTGCCGTGCTGCTTATGATAACTGATACAAAGAAAAACCCCTTTTATACAGCGAATTTTTTTGGGGGTGTCACAGCCTTTTCCAGAGACTGTTTTTCCCTTTCGTTTTTTAATTCTGATTTTGTGGGGGATTGGAATTTAAGTCCATGTGCATTTTCCCAATTTATCGCAATACATTTTTAATGCTATCTCTCAGTTTTTTGAACAATTGAATACCAAAAGGGGTTTTCTAAGCCTGTTGCTGTTGTATTCAGTTTAAAAAAAAACGCGTTTTTGCAATCCCCAAAAACAATTTAAATTTTTTGGGTTTCACATTTATTTTGCGCAAATTTTGATCCAGGGGTTAATTAACATTGTTTGCTTTGTGGTCACTAAAATAAATGTTCTTTTTTTACCTCCAAAGAAAAATTTTGCCTTTAGCCTTTAAATTTATATCCGAAAAATTAAAATTTCAAGTTTTTCTGTTGTTGTGTTCCGTAAATAACCCCCGTTTTAACACGCTACAAGGCTGGGAAATTTTTTGGCAGAAATTTCTTTGGCCAATTTTTCAACCCCAAGGTTTTAAATAAGTTTTTTCCGGGAGTTGTATTCAGTTTAAAAAAAAGTTCTTTTTTACCACCAAAGAAGAAAAATTTTAAACTATTATATCCCAAGGTTTTAAAAAAAACCCCTTTTTTGCCCTTTTTATTCAGTAAAAAAGAAAAGTGTTTTTAAACGGGACATACCCAAGTCAAATTTTTTTCCCGCCCAAATTTTTGGAGCGCAATTTTATATCCAAGGGTTAAACCCAAGCTTGTTAGTGGGGGCCCCTTTGGGGGTCAAATACAGGGGGGGTGTATTTTTCATATACCCTTTTCTTCATCAAAAAAGGGGTCTGTAATTTTTGACAAAAAAAGTTTTGTCAGCAGAGGGTGGCAGGGTCTTCACCTTGCGAGTGGCAGTGGCACAAACATTCCGGAGCGGCCCAGGTCGCGCAAAGCAAGGGGGCGTCGCGCCGGGGTCACTCGGGTGAGGCCCGAAATTCCCGGGGTAAACTACGGCTGTTTGTTTTTCAGCAACCCAATGGTTTTTTGAAATTTGGGTTTTCTAGGGGCATCCAATTCCTCCCAGAGACATTTTGGCCCAAACCCCCGCCCCCAAAAGTTTGGTGGGGAAAATCAGGGCACAACCCTTAGTTGGCATGGCCCGGGGGGCGGGTCAGCGGCCCCCCTCCGTCCTCCACCCGCCTCTGTCCCATCCGGTTCCCCCACCAGAGATTCAACTAAGTGGTCGGGGCCCCAGCGCCCAAATAATAACGAGGGTGAACAATTTGAGGGGGCGTCAGCACTACTTGGCGCGAAAAAAATGGGGCCCAAATATCCCTTTCTTGCAGTAGGTGGCAAAGTTGATTGGAGAGGGGCATTGGAGGTCATGTTGTGAGGGTCAGCCTCTGATCCCAAGACCCCCCGGTGATGAGGACAGCATGACGTGAAACAAAAAAATCGATGATGATGTAGCCGACCGCATTGGGAGCCGGGTGAACAAGGGCTTCACTTTGTCGGAGAAGAGGGGTGCTTGCGCGTCAGGCAGCGCCGCAGCCAGCAAGGGGGTTTTGTTGGCCGGAGTCGGCAGGGTAGCAGCATGTGGTTGGGGAGCCAAGCGGCCCCCACGGGGTAGAAAACCCGCTTCGCGGGTCCAAAAAGTAGCGGCACGGGGGCCCAGGAGGGCGGCGGTAGTTTTCACCAGTGTTGGCGTTGGCAGTAAAATCAGATACTCGGTGGTGTGGAAGTTCTTTGCTAAGACCCGGAGGAGCCAAATATGGTATATTAGAATCTTGGGCAGAAAGTGAAGCGTGGGGGGAAAGCTAACGGTGGCACCAGGCCCCTGCGTCAAACATGCAGCGTCACCCGGTGGCCTGGGAAAAACGTGGCTCGATGGGTGGTCCATTCTGCCGCCGCAGCAACAGAGCAGCGGCCCCCATTTGCCCCATGCCTTGCAGCCAGTCAAGGCTCCACCAACTCTGCAGAAGGGAGCTGTTTCTCTTTGCCAATTATCTCCCGATCCCAAATTTTCCTCCCTCCCGCTTTCATGGCGGAGCGCGTTCAACGAGGCGATTTCAAAGAGACAAAAGTAAAGCGTCCAACCATCCTAAGGTGCGCAGTGACCGTGGGTCCGTCCAAGTTGTTGGTACTGCAAACCCCTCCCTTTCCCAAAAGGGGACTCTGCACCGTTTTGAGAACTAATGGCCTGTGCCAACCGAGATGGAGAGTTAAAACCGTAATTTCTTTTTCAAAAAGGCGGTAGTACCCAGACCATTCCAAATATGTAGAACAGAAGATGGGACAGTTTCTTGAGCCTCATGCGGATGTAGTTCCAAGGTGCACTGAGCAGCGCGGACGTACTGGAGAACTATGTAACTACGCGTCAGGGCCAGGTACATGTCCTTTACGGCTCTCACATGGGATAGTATGAATGTGACTCTCTGCCCGAGGCACACCAACAACTTGCGACATGGAGAACAGCGTTTCTACCTCCACTGTTGTCAAACTGGGTCTCCCTGCCCGGGTCAGATGTTCCGCCTCCCAACCCACCAACTCATCCTACTCTGAGCCTCCACAAGTATGCTACCATCATACACATGTGTAGAGACACAGCCTTGGTTTTAGATCACGCAGTTCTACAACCTGGCTTGCCTCGCGCCCGAACAATAGGTACACTCAGGTCGGAGGGTACTGCTTCCGCCGTCATTGCCAGCAAAGAAATCAGATGTGTGGCTTTCTTCCGCGCAACTGCAAATCGCGGAAACATTAAGGTGCGGACAATGACGGTAGGAACCGATGGAGTGCCACGAGCCTCATGCTTGATGCACGAGGAGGGATGGTCCATGCGACCTTGCATGAGCAGCACGTGTTCAATTGTTTGAAAAGGTTTCTGAAGTCTTTCACCGATCTTCAGAAGATTCTGAAGAGATGCGCCCAGGAAAATGTGCAAGCACTTACATCCATTCCTACAAAGCCAGGAAACACCGCTCCTCTAGTCTGCCAGCAGGCTCAGAAGGCCTTCCCCAACAACTTGATATGGCAATGTTTCCATCCGTCTGGAATCCAGCTGCATGTTTGGAAGGCCGATGTAGAACAGCTCTGAGATGAGGTCCTGATTAACGATTTTTTGATGATCCAGGGCGACAGGATGTTTCCCCTGTTGTAACTTTGATGTCCAGCCGTTAGTGGCACTCATGACGTGACACTGCGTTTGCTTGAGGCCCATTTCGAAAGCGAGGAACGCCGTTATTTATCAGATCGATCTGGACCTCGGGATGAATAACTCATTCCATGCTTCGGGGGATTCATGTCCTGAACAGATGCGGAAAAATCTTGCTCCGGGCAGGGCGTCTGGAGCAAGTGTCGGCGACTACAATCTCGCTGGCCACATGCAGTCCATTGGGGACTGAACTGCCGTGAGGAGGAGTGATGGACATTGAAGGCAGAAGCATTGTTGGTGAAATAAGTGGATTTTCACCATGGTGACAATGAGAGGAGGAGCAGGAGCAGCGGGAGGAGGTAGATGGAGTTGGAACAAAACCACAAAAATTAGGACATAATTACCAAAAATACAAAGCTACAACTTACAGCTCAATGGCTGATAGATACCAGCAGCAGAGCTTCTCATTGGCCCTTGATGCTGATGGGTAAAGGATGGCAGGTGCGTTAATTAATGAGCACATGCATACTAGGTACCAACATTCACACAGCATGCAACAAAACCACATTTATAACACATGGGAAAGAGTTGCCTAAAAAATGCAAAATATCCTGAATGAGATTGCATACTGGATAAAGCCGATACAGAGGGTTAACGCATCTGTACAGATACACTATGACCTTGGGTATGAACAGCTTTATATCACACAAACAAAACAAAAAAAAAAAATGTTGTGCATGGCCGCCCAGCATTAGTAAGGTGCATGCACAAAATACTTGTACCCTAGCCTCCCCAGTATTTTTGGGCCGAATAAGATACATGCTGCGGAAAATTATCAAATTATGACGGGATTAGGTTGATACAGTAGTACAGGTAACGCAAGCTCGCAAAGCCAACTGGCAAGGCTCTCTCATGTCTTGCGAGTCCCTACGCTATCATCAAAAAACAAAACCACAAAAATGGACATAATTACCAATAAACTAGCTTTTGTAAGTTTTTTTTTTTGGTAATTATGTCCCATTTTTGTGGGTTTTGTTTTTGTTGATAGCCGTAGCGCGACTCGCAAGACTATGAGGAGCCTTGCGTTTAGGCTTGCTGATTGCTTGCGTTTCTAGGCTACGCTACTTTATCAAAACTATACCTCATAAATTTGATATTTTTCCAGCGATGTTTCTTTTTGCCCAAAACTACTGGGGGGGCTTAGGCGAAGCTTTACAAGCTATTTTGTGATAGGTGTCCACCCCCTTATAAGTGTCCTGGGCGGCTTGCACAAACTTTTTTTTTTTTTTTTTTTTTAGTTTATGTAGGTGATATTAAGCTCGGTTACCAGCATGTAGTGTATCTGTGAAGATCGGCTTGTTTTACCCTCTGTATCGCTTGTATCATATTATGACAATTCTCATCCAGTATGTGTCATTTTTAGCAGTCTTCCCATGATGTATATAATGTGGTTTTTTGCACATGCTGGTTGTGATTAAGCGTACCTAGGAGCATATTGCTCATTAATTAACTAGGGCACCTGCCCATCTTTTCCCATGCAGCATAAGGCGCCATTGAAAAGCCTGCTGGCTGGTATTCTATTCAGTCCAGTGAGCCATCCTGTAAGGCTAGACTGTGATATTTGTTATTTTTGATGGAGGTGGGAAGACGAGCAGATGACCCGGGCAAGCCACTCGTGGCATATACAGTGGGGAGCATGGCAGGCAGGGAGCCCCTCCGGGTCACTTGTGCCAGATGGCCCGACAGCTGCTGATTTGGCCTGGCTGGGTTAGTGACAGTTACGCGCACACGAACTCTCAGGGTTTATACTACTAATAGCTACATCGTCACATATCCGGCAGAGGATGACTTCTCTTCCGGCTCTCCACCCTATTCGGACCTCGACTACGCGCGGTCCAAAATGGGGAGCTTTCTTCCCAGCTGACTGAGAGTGGAGGACAAATCATAATATCTATGGGAATCCTCGTAAATCCAGTTGCGATGCCGCTGCTTATGTGCCTTGGCATCGTCCCTCCTTGACATGTGCTGACAGCGGGGGTTCCCTCAGCGCCTCACGTGACTACATGCGCGGCATGTCTGGGGGAAGGTCGGTCTGAGGGGAGGGGGTAGGAGCCGAGCGAGTACCAGCTTACTAATCAGCAGCAACCTAAAGTTGGAGTCACTGTTGAGCAATTCCTTTCACCGCCTACTGAGTGAGCGGCAGGTCTGCCAGCAGCAGCTGTCAGGACCTGCGAGCTAGTCCCTCGACCAACAGCGTGGTGGCGATACTTGGACAGCTCTCTCATGCCCACCCCAGTTAGAAGATCCGCATGCAATACTTGCCAGCAAAGGCTGAGATGTGTGGCGCAACCTCCAGCCGAGCGTTAAGCAGTTGGAGAAGCTGTCCTCGCCCGGCCAGTACGTGAGTTGCTATCAGAATGGTAGTGTTTATTGCTGCGCTGGCGCGCCATCGTTTACCCAGGAAGAACCGCTTGTTGTCACGGCGAAATGTGGAACAACTGATCTTGTCAAGATGAATCAGGCGTGGATCGGACAGGATTTCCACACACCAGTAATGCTACTTAGGCGTCAGGATCTACATCAGCTATGACACCTCACAAACTTTGAGGAAGTAGTCTGGGGTTCAAATTACTCCATCCATGCCTCAGCCACTATTCTCAGATGCCCGCCATCCGACATTATGCCAGACATTTCTGCCTGGCCAATTTCTCATCTGCCCTGACCTCCAACACTGATGTCACTTGGGTCACTCTCATGACCCTCATTGCTGCATGCTCCTGCCATCACCTCCACTTTTGCCAATTGCCTGGCTACTCTGTGCGTTATACTTGTTTATTGCCACCTCCAGAATGTCATTGTGCCACTGTCTGACCTCATGCTACTGCTGTGGCTGCTGCCGTAACCTCCACATTGTGTCATTGTGCCCCTCTGTGGCTTACTACTGTTTTTGCCACCTCCAGAATGTCATTGTGCTACTGTCTGACCTCATGCTGCTGTGGCTGCTGCGGTCACCTCCACACTCTGTCACTGATGTTGCCACCTGAGCCCTCAGCTTGTTTTTTTTCCAGCTGGCACTGCCATGACTTTATCAGGCTACATTTCCGCTGACATTTTTTGGTCAGTTTTGCCCTCTTAAGTGTCCAGGGAATTTTATAGTGAAGCGATTCTAAGAGCAGCGGCAGTCATGTGCGTGTCATACTAAAACACAACATTGTATGAAGACCAAACCAAGCTCCCTCTGCATATTTAAGCATGGCACAACGTTCTACAGCACCCTGCAGGCTCTGTACAGTCTGGAAATAGCTGTTTTTTAACGCGATTCATCCCGAAGTAATTCGAACCGAAACAAATTTTGTCGGAAAATTCTGCGAATCGAATTTTTGAGAAATTCGCCCATCTCTAGTTGTGATATTGTTTATAGTTTTTAGTGATCATTTTTAAATACTGTGCAGATAAAACATAACACTTTATGTTGTTTTCAATAGAACACAATTTTATTATTGTGAACCTGTAGCCAAATGGAAATGTAGAGGTCCATCATCCTGCTGATAGTCTATGTTAAGCTACTCCTTCAACATTTGACAGTATCATCAACAAAAAGGTAGGGACCATAGACTTTGCGCCTGCTCATTGCCCACAAGATGTTTGGTTTGATTAAGTCCTTCATGTGTTCATAAAGGAACATGTTTAATCTGAGCCCCAAATTCTAATGTTGTGGTGATTGACGCCCCCACTGAGGTCAATGGTAAACTTATTGCTAAACAAATATTCAAATGTTGTTTCAGAAATGCAGCACTCTTTTAGTTAATTTAAAGTAAGATTAACATTTAGGGCGACATGTATGAAGCTCGCCGGGTCGGGGCGCGCTTTTCCGCTAGTTTTCCGGCGAAATCTGCGCCTAATTTATGTCGGCACTGGGGTGCGCTCATACATCCTATGTAAAGTCCGCCGCGCCTCGCCAGTGTGTTAGGCGCAGTGCGGGACTTAGGCGTAGTGCGGCGCTGCGCCTGAGATTCGCCGTCCGAGGTAGTGCACTCATACATGCGGGGAAAAGTCCGCTGCGCCTCACCAGTGTGTTAGGCGCAGTGCGGGGACTGAGGCGCAGTGCGGCGCTGCGCCGAAGATTCGCCGTCCGAGGAGGTGCACTCGTACATGCGGGGAAAAGTTCCCTGCGCCTCGCCAGTGTGTGGGGCACAGTGCGGGGACATGGGCGCAGTGCGGGACTTAGGCTCCGTGCGGGACTGCGCCAAATATCTGTTCCGATGCGAGACAGGCTGGAAAACAGCGAGAAATCATTCCACATGTCGGTGCGGAGTATGAATCAAAAATCGCCTTTATAAAGGCGTTCAACATTCTCAGTAAAAGAGCTGAAACCTTAAAAATAAAAAATACATAAAACAAAATCACTTTCCAAATATCCTAATTCAAGAATTAGGATATTGGAAATTAGCGGGAAATACAGTAATTCAAATTCTGAAAGCTATTCTCATTGGTCGGCATAAACCGGCCAATCAGAATAGGAGCGACATTGAACCATTAAAACCTATGGAGAACTATTGACCAATCAGAATCAAAGGCGGGACAGTTCAAAATACAGTAAAAATGCAGAAAAGAGCTGATTGGTTGATCTAGCGGGGGCTTGGCTAGCTCAGCCAATCAGAATAGGAGCGACAAAGACCCATTAAAACCTATGGAGAACTATTGACCAATCAAATTCAAAGGCGGGACAGTTCAAAATACAGTAAAAATGCAGAATAGAGCTGATTGGTTGAGCTAGCGGGGGGTTGGCTATCCCAGCCAATCAGAGCACGAGCTACTTCTCCCATTGTAGTCTATGGAGAGATCAGCGCCATGCAATCTCGGCTCTCAGCGCCGTGAGGCATGGAGTATGACTAAAAAATCATTTTTATTAAGTGTAAAACATTATCAGATAAAGAGCTGAAACCTTCTCTAAAAATAAATCAATTAAATCCCTAACAACGCGTTTGTCGCCGAGACCGGCGCTACATAGGGAATTGCAATAGAGAGAATTGCCGGGAAATACAGTAATTCAAATTGTTTAAGCTCTTCTCATTGGTCGGCATAAACCAGCCAATCAGAATAGGAGCGACAGTGTCCCATTAAAACCTATGGAGAACTATTGACCAATCAGAATAGGAGCGACAAAGACCCATTATATCCTAAGGAGAAATTTTGACCAATCAAAATCCAAGGTGGGACAGTTCAAAATACAGTAAAAATACAGAAAAGAGCTGATTGGCTGAGCTAGCGGGGGTTTGGCTATCCCAGCCAATCAGAGCGCGAGCTACTTCTCCCATTGTAGTCTATGGAGAGATGGGCGCACTGAAAACTCGGCGCTCAGCGCTGTGCGGCATGGAGTATTAATAAAAAAAATCATTTTGATTAAGTGTAAAACATTATCACATAAAGAGCTAAAACCTTCTGTAAAAATAAATCAGTTAAAACCCCGAAAAACGCGTTTGTCGCGTTTGTCCACAGGTTATAATGGGACACTGTCGCTCCTATTCTGATTGGTCAAAACTTCTCCATAGGATATAATGGGTCTTTGTCGCTCCTATTCTGATTGGCTGGCTTCTGCCGACCAATGAGAAGCGCTTCAACAATTCAAATTACTGTATTTCCCGGCAATTCTCTCTATTGCAATTCCTTATGTAGCGCCGGTCTCGGCGACAAACGCGTTTTTAGGGATTTAAGTGCTTTATTTTTAAATAAGGTTTCAGCGCTGTATCTGATAATATTTTACACTTAATAAAAATTATTTTTTTATTCATACTCCATGCCGTACGGCGCTGAGGGCCGAGATTGTATTGCGCCCACCCTCTATAGACTACAATGGGAGAAGTAGCTCGCGCTCTGATTGGCTGGGATAGCCAAGCCCCCGCCGCATTAACCAATCAGCTCTTTTCTGCCTTTTTACTGTATTTTGAACTGTCCCGCCTTTGATTTTGATTGGTTCAAAATTCTCCATAGGCTATAATGGGTCTTTGTCGCTCCTATTCTGATTGGCCGAGATAGCCAAGCCCCTGCTAGCTCAACCAATCAGCTCTTTTCTGCATTTTTACTGTATTTTGAACTGTCTCGCCTTTGATTCTGATTGATCAATCATTCTCCATAGGTTTTAATGGTTCACTGTCGCTCCTATTCTGATTGGCCGGTTTATGCCGACCAATGAGAATAGCTTTCAGAATTTTAATTACTGTATTTCCCGGCAATTTCCAATATCCTAATTCTTGATATTGCGCCGTTCTAGATTTTTGGAAAGTGATTTTTTTTAAATTATTTTTATTTTTGAGGTTCAGCTCTTTTCTGACACTGTTTTCCACCTTTATAAAGGCGATTTTTTTCGGATTCATACTCCTGCTGCATGGAGTGGAGCGCCGAGATTTCTGTCGCGATCTTCTATCTGCTTCCTCGCATTTTCCGATCCTGCTTCACTTCGCCTCCGCCGGAGCATTTAGACCAAAATAAACCAGGTCTGCCTGTCGGAGCTGCCGAGCGCTGCACTGCGCCTCGCTTTGCCGACTCGCCATCGTACATGCCTCGGAGTTTTCGAGCGCGCCACGTCCCGCCCCGGAACGCCTACACCGCGCCCACACCGCGCCCATTGCTCGCCCCTTCATGCGGGGCGCAGCTGAAAGTGGTGAACGCTGCGCCTAACAGTGCATCCCTGCCTCCGACAGGGGGACTCGGGCCGGGAGGCACAGTATATGCCAGAAAACGGGCGAAAAGCCCGTTCATACATGTCGCCCTTACTGTTTTATGTATATTATACAATGTACTCACATAGCATCCTGCTCATGTTAGCAACATAAATTGTCACACATGACCTGTGGTTCTCTGCAAGTCCGCATCAGTCCTTTTCATATTGGATATAAACAACCAAGTTCTTTGTCTTTACTCCAAGCTGAGATCTCTCTAGGAATTGTCCTCACTGCACTTTATTACATGACTATACAGATCATGCACGAACACTCATCTAACCTTACTTAAAAACATGACTAGTATAGTAAAAACACATACTTACCCACCCAATATGTCTATTTCTACTTTATACTAAATAATAAATATCTGCATACCTCGACATGCAGTAAAAGGGAAGATATGGGCGGAGTAGTATATCTATATTTGGAGAAACACATTTTAGCTACATTCTTCACTGAGGCCAGTGTCGGACTGGCCCACAGAAGCAGAGGCGTAACTTTGGTTCAAGAAGTGGAGGGGGGGCAATTTTCCCACTCATCCCCAATCTTCCTAAAACTTGCCTTCCCTTTCACTTCCCCTCCCTTCCCTTTTCTCACCCACTCATCCTGCAGTGCAGTGGCTCCCACTTACCCAGCCAGGAGGTCTGAGGGAGTGCTGTGCGGAGTCGTTGTGGCAAACACTTATGGTGCAATCCGTAAGGTTATGAGTGGCTCTCTAATTACTGAAGTTTAGAGCCGGACTGGGACTAAAAAGCAGCCCTGGCAATGAAACCAAACCAGCCTCCGACAATATTACCCCTCTAGATGGAAATAAAAAATGTTGTGCAATGCAGCAAATTTTGCGTAACCCCTTCCATTACCCATCACTACTCTATTAAATTTGTTATACACACAACAGAATGAGGAAAATAAAAGAACCTTATCTCACTGTTCCCCTGGGAATCACTTATGTCACATACTGTACACCAAAATGTATTTTATTGCATACCATACACCAGAAATGACATCACTCACTGCACCCCAGAAATTTATTATATTACACATGGTAGACATAGAAATTACATTACTAACTGCACCCTACAAATGAATTGCACATTGTACTCAAGAAATAATATAATTCACTGTACCCCAAAAATCTATTATTTTATACACTGAACCCTATACAACCCTATACAATCTCATTGTGCTCCAGAGATATCATTACACCATACCCCAGAGATTACATTACACACTGTACACCAGAGATTACATAACACTATACCCCAGAGATTATTACATTACACACTGTACTCCAAAGACTACATTAGAAAAAGTACCCCAGAAATTGTGTGTATATATACATATATTGAACACAGACACACCACACACTTAGGGTGAGTTCACATGACGTTTTTTTGGCACTCACAGTCTCATTTGTGTGTTGGAAATTCTTGCAAATGCAGAATTCCTACAAGCAAATGACCCAGACTGCCTGAGGCAGATTTCTCCGTCCTATCTATTAGTGCTGTTAGTGCATTAAACACCTGCAAGAATTCTGTGTAGGCGCTGACACTACGTGCCAAAAATACTCGAGAAAAATCAGTGTCATCTAAACAACAACACTGACTTTACATAGGGTATAATGTAAATCAGTTTCCTGCCAGGTTGGACGCCGCTTCTGAGGCAGATTCAGCACTGAATCCACCCCAGAATCAGTATTCATATCTTCTGTGTGACTGTACCCTTAAGGTATGTTCATACGGCATATAGCAGGGCGTACTGTGCGCTCTGCTATATGCTGGGTGTTTTTAGAAGTACGCACTGGCCAGTCCATACTTCTAAATGCTGCTGGGCTGGCCCTATTCACTTTCATTTTTCCCGGCACGAAACTGCAGGGAAGACATGACATGGCTAGACACATGGCTGTACAGTATAAACACATCTCACATATACAGTACATGCCCTACTCACAAGCATACACAACGCCTGGCACCCTTGTCCCCTCCTTACCTGCCTCCTCTAGTCTGGTGTTGTTGGCATTCGGTAGGAGCTTCCCTTTTTCTCTGATAAGGGCTGAGCATAGGGGAAGTGGTATACATTGTGAGGGAAAGATACAGCCCCAGATACAGAGTGTGCTGTGTGCTGGACTGTGAGCAGCATTCTGATTGGTGAAGCAGCCCCTGCTGACTCCTGCTCTACCAATCAGCGCTGCTCTCATTCTGCACTGACACTTGAGGCTGCTACCTACTCTGTCTCCCCAAGATGCACAGAAATATAAGAGGCAAATAGTTAACTTCCTCCTCCTCTGTGCCCTGCTTTCCCCATTTACCATATTCATTCTCATGCTTTCATATGGATTATTTTATATTGAAGTGACTAAAATGTGGGGGGGACCGTCCCCCACCCAGAAAAAAGTGGGGGGGAACAGTCCCCTCCGTATCCCCCTAAAGTTACACCTATGCACAGAAGGACTACAGAATCGGTACATCACACCATCTTCACTGCTTACTTTCGAGTGCCTTTGCCGCAGAGTTTGGCAGTGGAACTTGAGGCCTACGGTGCACGGAAGTAAGCAGCGCAGGCAGCGTGATGTACCGATGTATGCAATTTTAGGTCCCAGGCCCCCACACTGGATGCAAGCTCCCAGCACGAGCTGCTCAGCAGAGGAAAGAGGAAAGGTGAGTAATTTATTTTTTATTTTAAGCAAACAGGGGGCACATATCTGGCATAGGGGGCATGTATCTGGCACAGAGGGCATATATCTGGCACAGTGGCCGGATATGACACAGGGGGCATGTCTATAACTACAGGAGGCATGTATCTGGCATGGGGGCATGTATATGTCACAGGGGGCTTGTATCTGGCACAGGGGGCAAGATATGGCACAGAGAGCATGGATATGGCACAGGGAGCAGTACATGGCACAGGGGACATGTCTATAATTACAGGGGGAAGTATATGGCACAGGGGGCATCTCTATACAGGGGGCATGTCTGTAACTACAGCGGCAGTATATAGTGACAGGGGCATCAATATACTTACAGGGGAAGGGTACAACTATGGGTGGGCATATTTATACCTACAGGGTGCATGTATCTGGCATAGAGGGCACGTACCTGGCACCTGGGGCATGAATAATGCACAGGGGGCATGACTATAACTACAGGGGGCATGTCTATAACTAAAGAGGGCAGTATATGGCACAGGGGGCATGTCTTTAACTACAGAGGGCAGTATGTGGCACAGGGGGTATGTCTATAACTAAAGGTGGCATGTATCTAGCACAGGGGGCATGAATATGGCACAGGGGGCAGTATATGGCATGGGGGCATGTCTATAACTACAGGGGGCAGTATCTGGCACAGGGGGCATGTCTATAACTACAGGGGGCATGTCTATAACTACAGAGGGCAGTATATGGCACAGGGGGCATGTCTTTAACTACAGAGGGCAGTATGTGGCACAGGGGGTATGTCTATAACTAAAGGTGGCTTGTATCTCGCACAGGGGGCATGAATATGGCACAGGGGGCAGTATATGGCATGGGTGCATGTCTATAACTACAGGGGCAGTATATGGCACAGGGGGCATGTCTATAACTACAGAGGGCAGTATATGGCACAGGGGGCATGTCTTTAACTACAGAGGGCAGTATGTGGCACAGGGGGTATGTCTATAACTAAAGGTGGCTTGTATCTAGCACAGGGGGCATGAATATGGCACAGGGGGCAGTAAATGGCATGGGGGCATGTCTATAAATACAGGGAGCAGTATATGGCACAGGGGCATGTCTATAACTTCAAGAGGCGATATATGGCTACAGGGGGCATGTATAATCTTACGGGGGGAAGTATACACCTACAGGGGGAAGTGTACAGCTATGGGGGACATGTTTATACCTTCAGGGGGCATGTAGCTGGTATAGGTAGCATGTAGCTGGCATAGTGGGCATGTATTTGGCACAGAGTGCATGCATATGACACAAGGACATGTATCTGGCACACAGGGCATGATATGGCAAGTGTACGTGGATATGGCACAGGGGCGTAACTACCGGGGTAGCAGACGTAGCAGCTGCCACGGGACCCGGGCTCTTAGGGGGAACTGCTACCACGTCTGCTACCCCGGTAGTTCTGCTCCTGCGCCCGCCGGCAACGAACATAACAGTTCACTGCCAGCTGATATGGAGCTGCGGGGCCCGGCGCTTCCTATCTCTGAACGCCTGGGCTCTCTGGCTGCCTGGCGCTCTGCTCTGCTAATCTGCTACCAGCGCAGTGCTGACGTGGGCGACGCGATGATGGGCCGGCCAGGAGCTGATCGCATCAAGGGATCGTGGCACAAGTGATTTCTTTTTTTTTTTTTAACATTAAAGTAGCCTGCCTGTCTACCTGACCCCCTATAGCCTACCTGACCCTGTCTAACTACCTACCTGACCCTGCCTGGCTACCTACCTGACCCTGCCTGCCTATATGACCCCCTATAGCCTACCTAAACCCTGCCTGGCTACCTATATGGCCCCTATAGCCTATCTACCTATGTGGACCCCACCTATAGCTTATCTACTTAGTTATCTGTGGTCCACCTACTACCTACCTAGCTACCAGGGATCTAGCAACAGCCTACTTAGCTACCTCGCAGCTGCCTGCCTAGGGCCAATCTACCTACCTACCTGTAGCCTACCTACCTGGGGCCTACCTATAGGCTACCTGTGGCATGCCTACTTAGCTACCTGGGCCCTACCTACAGCCTACCTATCTACCTGGGGGCTGCCTACCTAACTGGGGCCTAACTACTGCCTACCTAGGACCAATCTACCTACCTGTAGCCTACCTGCTTAATTGAGACCTTAAGGAATCTACCTGGTAACATGATTCTGAGGGGTACAGGCCAGAACTGTAACACAATCTCCCGGAGTGAATCCTCTGGCCCTCCCCTCCCCTCTAGGAGACTGGGCCTCTAAGCTATGGCCTGTACCCGCTCTCCCAGCCATGGGAAGTTTGTACTGAGGTGGAGGGCAGGGAGTGAGGTGCTGGAAAAGTGGGGATTCTAAGATATTTGGGTCTAAATCTGCAGGGACAAGTCATCATGGTGGTCTGGGCCGGATGCAGAACAAAAAGAAAAGTCAACGACTCATCAGAGGAACGTCACCTGTGAGTCACAAGATGTAACTGCGCTATAATCACTTATATGTCAGCAGAGCGCCGGTGTACACTGGTGTCTACCACTATATGGTCACTGTAAGGTGGTAATATACAGTCTGTAGGGCACCTGTGTACACTGGTATATACCACTTTATGGTCACTATATGGCGGTCTGTTTTATATACAGATCTGTATTCAGTAATAGTATAGGGGTATTATTGAGTCACTGTTTGGTGGTAATTTGTGGTCGTGTTCTTGCGGTATAATCTGTTCTATATGTAGTAGCGCTATTGATAAAGTTGATCTGGGTTTAGTGGGATTTGTCTGTTTGTCTGGTAGCAGTATGATAGTGAAATCTATGGTGAGGTGTTCACTCCTTGTATCTAACTGCATGACCTAAGAGGTCCTGGTAAATGTTGGTGGTCGGTGAGGTGGGGGGGGGGGGCCATCCAAAAGCTTGCTATGGGGCCCAGGCTTCTCTAGTTACGCCGCTGCACAGGGGGCATGCATATGGCAAATGGGACATGTCTATAACTACAGGGGGCATGTCTATAACTACAGGGGCAGTATATGGCACAGGGGGCATGTCTATAACTACAGGGGGCATGTATCTGGCACAGGGGTCAAGTATCTGGCACAGGGGGCAGGATATAGTACAAAGGGCATGGAAATGGCAAGGGGGCAGTATATCACACAGAAGGCATGTCTGTATCTACAGGGGCAGTATATGGCACAAGGGGCAAGTCTATATCTACAGGGGGCAGTATATGGCACGGGGGGCATGCAGGGCTGTGGAGTCAGAGTTGTGGAGTCAGATTTTGCTCCTGGTAGTGGGACAATCTTTTTCTTCTTGAATACTAGAAATTACTACCTGTCCTCCCATTTTCTAATATCTCATTGTGTTATTAGGCTGATTCCCAAGCAAAAGGTCACTGGTTCGAGCAACCATGAACAAGATTTCCCAAGAAAAACTGCATCATTGAAAAATTGAAGATTGGAAACGGTTGATTTGGAGCAATTAGACGAAAGTCAATAGACTGGGCTCTGATTGGTACAAATAGGTTTGGAAGTATGAGGTTAACGGATCGAGACATTGAATAAACTGTCAATTTCGGTGGAGGAAGCCTGATGAAATAGGGTTGTTTCACAGCCAAAGATGTTCAATACTTGACCAGGATCGATGTTGATCTCAATGCTGAGCTATATGTGAGTATCCTACGAGTTACTTCATATATTCGACAACAACCCGAAGCATACGTCAAGGTTTGAGAAGGAATGGTTCAATAACAATGAAGCAGAGTTGCTGTATTGCCCTCCATAGTCCCCAGACCTCAACAATCGAAGACTTGTGGGCAGAGTTGAAGAAAAAGCTGTATTTTTTATCCAAGTCCAGTATGCACCGACATTGGAAACACATAGAAGAGACCTGGGATCATATTTTAGTCAAAACATGCTTGAATCCGATCCAAGGCCCAGAAAGATTCAAGCAGTGCTGAAAGCCAATAGTGGATTTACCAAATACTAACAAAATAATAAAAATTAACATTTTAATTTTTAGGAGCAAAACAGTAACAATTCAGTTACATGAGAACAATCTGTAAAACTAAGCAGATGCTGAATACTTGCAAGTCAAATGTATGTATAAGATAGGTATAGGTAGGTAAGATAGGTCAGTGTATGTTCTAAATAGCTTGATTATTGTATCACAAAGTGAAAAAAAGCCTTATGTTACCAATTTACTACAGTAAAGCAATCACTTACACATGCGCCATGTATGAGGGCATTGGAATCGGAGTTGGAGTCAGGAGTCGGAGTTAGGGAAATTGAGGCATCATTGTCGGAGCTTTGGCTCACCGCCTCCACAGCCCTGGGGTCATGTCTATAATTACAGGGGGCATGTCTATAACTACAGAGGGCATTATATGGCATAGGGGGCATGTCTATAACTAAAGGGGGCAGTATATGGCACAGGGGGCTTGTATATAACTACAGGAGGCATGTCTATAACTACAGGTGGCAGTATATGACACAGGGGCTTGTATATACCTTCTGGGGCAATAAACACCTACAGGGAGCAGTGTACAGCTATAGGGGCATGTATATACCTACTGGGGGCATGTATATACTTATAGGGGCAGTATATGGCTACTGGTGGCTGTATGTGGCTAGATGGGGCATGTATATACCTAAAAGGGGCTGTATATGGCTACAGGGGTATGTTACCTACAGGGAATATATCTACAGGGGGTATGTATATACCTACAGTGGTCTCTGTATTCCTACGGGGTTAATTTCTACACCTACATGAGGCTGTTTATACTTTCAGGGTGCAAATATACCTACAGGGGGCTGTATATTTCTACAGGGGTTCTACCTACTAAAAGGTGCTCTGAATACCTACCTACAGGTGCTATATTTTGAGGGGGGTTTTATACCTACTTACAGGAGGCTACCTATCTACAGGGGGCCTTTATATCTACCTACCAGGGGCCGATATATCTATTTGGAAGGGGGTTTACCTATCTGCCTACCTAGTTTTGAGGTTTGTACCTACCTTCTATATTGAGGGTTTACTTACCTACTATATGGGAACAAAAAAAGATGAAAATGTGGTACACAAACGGGAGCACTTTTACTGTTTAGGGCACAAGGAGGTCATTATTACCATTGGGGGCACTATTTATGGGGAGTGTGGACAGAGGTGGGAAATGGTACGGAAGTGCTGGAAAAGTGAGGAATCTGAGATGTCTGTGTCTTAAATTCTGCAGAGTGGTCTGGACCAAATGGAGAAGAAAAGGGAGAGAAAATAACTTGTCAATAGCTTGATGAGAACGACTCATCAGAAAAGATGTCTCTGGTGAGTCCCTGCATGTAAATGTACTGTATTCATTTATATGTGTGTAGAGTGCATGCCTACAACTGGTATCTACCACTGTATGGTTACTATATGATGTTAATATTGTTTGTAGTTAAATGGTTTATATTCAGTAATGGTATTGTGTATTATTCAGTCACTATGTGGTGGTGATATATGGTGGTATTATTCATCACTATGTGGTCATGGTGTGGAGCTATATGGTCTGGAATTTTGGTAACAGCCTTGGGAGTCTGGTTTTGCATAGCAATGTTATTTAGTAACTATATTTAGTGGTTTTATTTGCAGTACTTTGTGTTATATATATAATGTATCATCCGGTGGGAGGGACACAGATCTTTAGATCTTTTATGTTTACTACCCGGTTTCATGCTGCAATTAGGTGATGGAGACTCAGAAGTCCCAGCGCCCCATCCTGATAACAGGTTAGTGTGATGATGTGAACTAGTCTGCATAAATTGAAACGTGACCGGGTGGGACATCGTGCAGGTTACGGAGGCAGGGAGGCACAGTGGGCCCCTAAAATCAACTACTCTGGTGGGCCCTAGGCACCCCAGTCCGACACTGACTGAGGCCCTTAGGTACTAATGGCTCTAGTCTAGTTATCCAATATACTTCCCTCTGAAGTAGAGGTCTGCTTACTTCTTGATTATCATTGCCTTCAAACTCCTCCCTTGGTTCAACCTGCACCAAGTGACTGTCTAATAGTTTGTTTTGGGGGGGGGTCCCTGCACTCATTTAGAGTTTTAAACAACCTAATTTGTGACCTATGTTCATTAATCCTTATTTTGGCCATTCTAGATAAACAAGAAGAAAGCAGACGTCTACTTCAGCGGGATTCAATCAACGGTGAAAGGAACAGCTTCACTCCCGATCGATCCAATAAAAATGTAAATGTATTAGTACAAAATCTTTAAAAAGCATAAATATGCTGACCAAAGAAGACAAATTCCAGAGCAAAACTAAAGCTGCATCCAGTGTAACACATGCTGACGCGTTTCGGAGGATAAACCTCCTTACTCATAGCTGGATGCATGCTGAAGCTCTTTTTAAACTACTTCCAGGTTACCACCCTGGATGTATGAACCTCACGGATAAAACTACATATCACATAAGGAATCTGAGACAGATAATGAATAATAAACCACAAACTTCAGAGGGAAGGATATTGAATATCTAGATTAGTGGCACTAGTACCTAAAGGCCTGAATAAAGAATGTAACTGGAATGTGTTCCTCTAAATATGGGTATAATACACCGCCCATATATCCCCTTTTACTGTATGTCAAAGGTTAAGTCATAAAATATGTAATATATATAAGATAGGAGCGTACAAATTCTATTTGAGTCAAAGATTCAGAGGTAGCTAGGAAAAAAAGGGTACCTGAGTGCACAAAGGTCACTTAATCTAGTCTGTCTGACACATATACCATAAAATTATGTGAGTTGATACCTTAGGAAATAAAAATCTAGGAGAGCAAACGTAAAATTATATATACCAGTATAAAGAAGTTATGTTTGGTCCACAGTGCACAGGTGATGTATAGTAGGATATGTAGGGACCATATGCCAAAGTAGAATGAAGGTCAAACATAATAAATGCCAATCTCTATTTCTTGTGCACACGTGTGTATCTTAACAGAACATGTATGCAGGTAATTATTATTTAG
This sequence comes from Phyllomedusa bahiana, assembly GCA_025379985.1. Classification (NCBI taxonomy): domain Eukaryota; kingdom Metazoa; phylum Chordata; class Amphibia; order Anura; family Hylidae; genus Phyllomedusa; species Phyllomedusa bahiana. The sequence goes on from JAODAL010006985.1 coordinate 113,279, forward strand.
TACAAAGTTAAAGTGGAAATAGACATATTAGGTGGATAAGTATGCAATTTAATATGCTAGTTATGTTGTTAAATAAGTTTAGATCAGTGTTGGTGCACGATCTGTATAGACATGTGGTAAAGTGCATAAAAAGCAAGTAGTACTGATTATCTACACACTTGAGAAAAGAGGTGTGACCTCGGAAAAGTAGTGAGTGTATTCACCTATGCGCTGAGGATGATTCCTAGAGAGATCTCTGCTCAGAGTACAGATAAAGAACTCAGAAAAGGATGCTATGTGAATGCATTGTATAATATACATGAAACAGTAAATTTAAATTTTGTTCAAAAGTAACTAAAAGAGTGATGCGTTTTTGGAGCAGCATTTGAATAGTATGTTGTGTTGAATAGGGAGTGTACGGGACCTCCCAGTATGCTGCAACTTACAGAACCCGTGAGATATTTGTCAAAGGCGTGATAAAAAGTATATATTTAAGGAGCCTCATTGCTTAACACCAGCCTATCAACGAATTTTCCTCTTACAGTAATCGTTTGGTTTCAGCTCCTGAAAAAGATGTAAATTGCAAGGGTTATAGCAGAAGTTTTTATAAAATATGCCATACTTTGGTTTATGGCACCTGTAGTTCCATACTAGCCGGCCTGGTTGACTTTTTCAGGACTACACTCATATATGGCTTGAATCCAATTCAGTCTCTTCTGAAGTCTTTGGGTCGGCCAGATTATGTTCCCATATATAAAACTACCCCATAAGTTTTGGAATTGCTCACCCAAAAGCATTTTGATTTTACATGCACATTCAACAAATGTATTCTGAAACTTTCGCTGTACCATCGCAACAAACCCTATTCTTGCAAATTTCAACACCCAAAAAGCTTTTTCTTGCTTCAGTGTCACATTTTATGTCACCCCTTAAGAGCACATTTTACATTGGGCTCTAGAAAATTAAAGCTGTGCTGTGACTGGTTGTTATGGGCAATAAGCCAGTTTTGCTTTGATTTTTAGTCACTAGCCATTTGCAATTGATGTTACTGTAACTATGGTTCTCTACTGCAGGCACCAGCCATTTTAAATTACACTGTAGTGTGCAATTTATCACTATTTATTAATTCAGCTTGACTTTAGAATCGACATAATATGCCATTCTCTCTCCCCAAGGGGTGGACAGTGGTAACCCATTAATCTCCTGCTGCCACTAAATTACTTAGACAGTTGAACATGAAACTCACTTACTGCTGGTGTCTGATGCTAAAAGCTCTATTGAACATTAGTCCCTTACCAACTCCGGACCTATGAGTACATCATTGTACTGGTAAGATCCTATGCAGAGCTACATAGGAGGCTGGCGATAGCGGCCATGGTGTCTACAAGAATGAGAAACGGTGCTGTCCATGTTTTGTCACAATCTCCAAAAAATTGGGAATCTCGCAAGAGAACAGAGAGAGACTTTGATAACTATATTTACAATTTTGCCGTATGCAAACAAACTTTCTATTCAGTTCTCTATCTGTTAACACTACAACGAAACTTTATTATATATAACTCTTAACCTCTATCTCCCCTATTTTAAAAACCTGATCTCCTCACCCATCATTTAAACCCTTTTTCTCTGAAGAGGGACCAACTCCTTTCTACTATCAAGTCTGGTGGAAAGCACCACCTATTAACAGGAGAACCTTATATCTATAAAGCAAAGTACCCAATATCTCCAGTAAGGGTCCAAGCCTACTGCTTGGCAGTCCGCCCAAATCTCCATGGGCACAGAACAAATAAAGGCCCCTTGTGACCCCCTGAGACTAGGTGACAATTGTATACCAAGAGGTGATAAATTCACAAATAAAACGTCATATCTGACCTCGCCGCCATCATGTTTCAGCAAGCTAACCTGGCTCATCAAGCTTAGAAGGTCCGATCACATTGGTCCTTAGCTCACGTCTCCTTTTATATCATGTAGGTAAACACCCCATTCAGTTGCTCACCAAGTTAGCCATCATGAGAATCCAGCATAAACCCCACTCCCCCCCTTCCGCTCTCCTGCACGCACACTCCATAACATGTCCTGCCAAAACTGCCCCATGCTGCTCTCATGAGCCAACAAACTCAGACAAATTCACCAACTCCATAACGGGCTTGCACCCCATCTTACCGTACTGCCCGCACCAACGCACTGCACAGCACATGACACCACAGCCCTGACTGTATGGGCTTCCTCTCACATCTCGTCATATTATTGCAACTGCGTGGCTCACAAAGAATGAACTTAGAGAATAGGTTACACATTATAACAGCACACTATCCAACTTAATCAACTCCCATCAGCCCCTTCTCTTCAATGTCTAATATGCAACTTCAATTGGGAAATAAATTCCATTGTACAGTAGTCTATTGTCATATTATCTTCCCATAAAGCACTTCTCCTATATATCTAATATACATATTCATTTTAATAAAGCTGCAAGCCCTATTAAGTACATGCTTTATTGTGCTATATACTATTGTCTCAGACTATTTCCATAAACCACTTCTCTTTTATATGTAATATTCATATTAATTTTAATAAAGCTGCAGGCTCTATGGTTAGCCCGCCCTCCCTCCTGCAGTTTGACCTCTCAACTTCCCCATTGAAGATTCTCTCTTCCGGCTCACGGCTACTAATTCATTACGTCACAGTGGAAGCATTCAAAAATATGGGGGCATGCAAAAATATTAGTGTCTTCAAACGCTATTGCATCTAGTTGCATCCAGTCAGCACTAGATCAACGCAGCGAGCAGAAACAATAAATCTATACATAGATGAATATATACACATGAATAGGTAGTTATCCACTCCCAGGCTGCGTCTCGCCACAACAACGCGAGTGCCTTAACTCAATGGGTATGGGACCCCACTTGAGTTTTGGCACATTTGCACGGCACTTTAACTTTCACTGTCCCTTTGAGCACACGTCCTTATTCCCGGCCTTCTGGCTAGGCAATAGGGAAATTTTTATCATTTCCGGCCGGATGTCCGGACAGTATCCACTGCGCACATTCACTTATTTATTTTTCACGTCACGTGTGTTCTGTGTGTCACTATTTGTGTTTGGATTTTGGGATGCGGTACCCTTCTGGGACCCCCCCGAGGTCTAGGGGGAGAATGTGTGGCCATCAGGTTCCTTTCTCCCCTGCAAACCCCGGCACTCTTCGGAGTCGGCCACCAGGTGAGCACTTGGTCGAAGTTTGGTGTGGCAGGCCATTCTGACGCCAATGTGCAAGCTTGTAGGTTCGATCTGCTTCAGCAGTAGGACCATTTGCCACTCGTCGGAGTCGGCTACCTGGGCTGCACTTGGTTGAGGTTTGGTGTGGCAGGCCATTCCGATGCCAAGTGCGTTCGTAGGTTCCATCTGCTTCGGCAGTAGGACCGTTTGTGCAACCCCATGCGGATGCCTTCTGGCTCGGTGGGGGAGCATTTTGTTCTCTCTCTGCTTTGGCAGAAGGGAATACGTATCGTGTATTCCTGTGCAGGTGCCTTCTGGCCCGGCAGGGATACTCTACACGTTCCAGGTATATGGGGGACCCATTACTTTTAAGTATGGGTCTGCGATAGACCGTATCCTAATGCACTGTTTTTGTGTGGCACTTGTGTTGCACTTTTTTTTGTGCATTTTGGTGTTAGTTGCACTTTCTTAGGGCTTCAAAAAAAAAAAAAAAAAACAGGTATGACACAGGATCACTGAAGAAACCTCTGAATTCATTACTACTCACCTTTAGTCAAATCTTCTGGGATCTCCTCTTTCACGTCACTCATCCTCGGCTCATCACTCCTCATCTTCTCTTCTTCAGCCTCCACTTTAGTATCAGCCAGATCTTCACCCTGATGTGACATATGGAACAATTCAGTACAGGAGACAGATCAACATCAGAGAACTACAAATATCTATGAGCCCATCTGTGACTGCAGGAGGTACACACCCCATATACAGATTGTGTATAGGGCTCATCTACCTGAGGATTCCCTGGGACATCCATCTCTTCTGCTTCATCCACAACTTCAATCATAATAACAGTCAGATCTTCACCCTGATGTAACATATGGAACATTTCAGTACAGCAGATAGGTCAACATAAGAGACCCCCAAATATCTATGAGCCCATCTGTGACTGCAGGAGGTCCACACCCCGTATACAGGTTGTGTATAGGGCTCATCTACCTGAGGCTTCCCTGGCACATCTATCTCTTCTGCTTCATCCTCAACCTTAATATCAATCAGATTTCCTCCCTAAAGAGACAAAACCAGTGAAATAAGTGCAGGTTGTTCCATTCTGGTCATATTTAGAGAAGACTTCAGCTCCTCTACTGATGATTTCTCTGGACATTTCCCTCTGGACAGTCCTGGGAATACAGAGGACGGGGACATCTCTCTGCTGGATTTCTCCTACTGGATCCATCTGTAGGGAGCACACAGTGATGGATACATGAGCCGCGGTACATCTGTCTACATATCATACATGTCTCATCACCTCCAATTCTACGGGAAGACAGGAGAGAGAGAGACTAGTTTCTGGGTGATGTCACTCTCTGCTGTGTCTTATCTCCTCTCACCTTGTGATGTCAGCGGGCAGGGATCCTCCATCATAACCTCCTGGTACAGATCCCTGTGTCCCTCTATGTACTCCCACTCCTCCATGGAGACATAGACAGCAACATCCTGACATCTTATAGGAACCTGACAACATAAGGATCCGTCATCATCCAGAGCCATCATCCCCTGTGTTATGTATAATGTCCCAGCATTCGCCTCACCTCTCATCATCCAGTCCCATCATCCCCTGTGTTATGTATAATATCCCAGCATTCCCCTCACCACTCATCATCATCCAGAGCCATCATCCCCTGTGTTATGTTATGTCCCAGCATTCCCCTCACGTGTCATCATCATCCAGACCCATCATCCCCTGTGTTATGTATAATGTCCCAGCACTCCTCTCACCTCTCATCATCCAGACCCATCATCCCCTGTGTTATGTATAATGTCCCAGCATTCCCTACCTCTCCAGTCAGCACCCTCAGTAAATCCTGGTGGTCAGTTCTAGGATCTTCTGTATCAGTAAATGAGGTGGAGACTCGAAGCTCTGGGTGGTGCTCCGTCCTCCTGACACACGGGGGTCCACACACTCACCAGACGACTTCTTCACTACTGTGTAATCCTGTGTATGGGGAGACACTGATCACTACATAGATTCTAAGACCCTCACCTTTCCTCATTCACCTGTTACTGATAGAGAAAGAGCGAGGTATGTGAGACTCTCACCTCTCAGTTACCAAGTAGATGATCTCCCGGGTGAGTCTAATATCATGGTGGCCATGAGGTCTTGTCCTTGTCCATCCTTGGGAGGGCATTGATGAAAAAGGGGCCCTTGTCTTTAGCTGGAGAGTCCTGGACCCGAGGAACCTGAAGAAGAGGGTGAGGATTGAGGTAGGATACATCTATATACACAACCTCTTTTTCTGTACATATACACTGTTCAGAGAAAGAAAGGAACACTTAAAACAACACAATGTGACTCCGAGTGAATCATACTTCTGTGAAATCAATCTGTCCTGTTATGACTCAACTCTGACTGTGAATCCATTTTCCCTGCTGTTGTGCAAATGGAGCTGACAACAGGTAGAAATGATAAGTAATTAGCAAGACAACCCCTGTAAAGGAGTCCCAAACGAAGAAATAAATGGCCGGCACCAGGCAGTTAATAGCAGGCTCCACTCCGCACTTGAAGAATTTCCCCATAGCATCATGAAAGGGCACTCTCAAACTCATTTCTATGCAGGTGGTGCTCAACCCAAAAGTAAGTTACTCTAAGTCCAAGTATAAGGAGAAAAGTGACGTTCTGTGGCCATCCATCCTGAGGTTGTTTTTACGCCGCTTACTTGAATAAAGGAGGTTTTTTTGGAATTGGTGAGTACCACCTTCCCTTTTTCTCCTTATACTTGGCTCTATAAAGCAGTGGTGCTGCAGGTGGTGACCACAGACCATTTCTCTGTTCTCTTCCTTTTTGGCTGTTGTTTTGGTTACTTTTCCCATTTTGTCATTGCTTCCACCCTAGAGGTAGCATGAGGCAGTGTCTACAACCCACAGAAGATGCTCCGATAGTGCAGCTCATCCAGGATGGCACATCAATGCAAGCTGCAGCAAGAAGGTTAGCTGTGTGTGTCAGTACAGTGTCCAGAGCAAGGAGCAGATACCAGAATACAGGCCAGTACACCAGGAGATGCTGAGGGGGTCTTTGGAGGAACAGAGGAAGCAGTGCCAGAGCCCTGCAATATGCCCTCCAGCAGGCCACTAATATCTAGGTGTCTGATCAAACTGCCAGAAATCGACTTTATGAGGGAGGTATGAGGGCCCAACATCCACAAGTCGGTGTTATGCTCACAGCCCAGCACCGTGCAGGGCGAATGACATTTGCCAGAGAACACCAAGATTGGCAGATTGGACATTGGGGCCCTGTTTTCTTCATGGATGAGAGCAGGTTCATACTGAGCATGTGACAGAGTTTGGAGCAGGGCTGTGGAGTCGGAGTCGTGGAGTCGGAGGCTATTTTGCAGGAGTCGGAGTCGTCATAAAATGGACCGACTCCGACTCCCAAAATATATAATTAGTTGGTCCAGTTAGTTCGATGCAAAGAGAAAGAGAAATTGGGTCCGGCCGGTGCTACTGCTCCCATATCTTCAGCCTCATCACATGAGGAGTGTAATTGATGACATGGAGTAGGCAAAGCGCTGCCCCAGGGGAGAAGATTCTGCTCCCAAGGCAAACAGATTTCAGCAAAATTTTTCACCTGTTTTCAAAGAAGTAGAAGAGTTCAACCATTCATCAGACCTGACTGTGGCTGAAGTAATTCCTTTATAACCTGACATTGTTAGAGATGTTGCCCCTGTGGTCACCGCTTTGCCCCCAACCCAAGTTAGTGTAGAGAGGCCGTTCTCTAGCCTGAGAATAATGAGATCAGATGTGAGGTCATGTATGCAGGATCTGATGGAGGCAATACTATTTCTCAGAACAAAACAGAGACTCCACAAATGTTCCTGCAGTGTTTTGCATATTTACAATTTTTTTGTGTCCTAAAGTCATGTCCAATAAATATATTTTACACTGACAAGCAAAATGGTAACAAAACTTTGAACTTGTGACTTTCAGGCTCCATATCTCTCCATCCACTACAGCTTTGTACATGAGGCTGCTGTAATTTTATATACAGTCATCTTACATCTTATACATAAATGTGACTTGCAAGTATTTAGTATCTGCTTAGTTCTGCAGATTCTTTCCTATAACTGCATTGTTACTGTTTTGCTCCTAAAAATCTAAATGTTAATTTTTATTATTTTGTTAGTATTTGGGAAATCCAACTTTGGTTTTCAATACTGCCTGAATCCTTCTGGGCTCTGAATCAGATTCAAGCACATCTTGACCAAAATCTGATCCCAGGTCTCTTCTACACATTCCCAATGTTGGTGCAGACTGGACTTGGGTACAAATACAGCTTTTTCTTCAACTCTACCCACAAGTGTTCAAAAGATCAAAACATTGTTACCCTTTTGCTTGTCAGTGTCTGTTTTTCCTAAATAGCTTGATTATTGTATCATAAGGTGATAAACAGCCGGATGTTACCACTTTACTACAATAAAGTTATCACTTAAACATGCGCCATGTATGAGGGAGTCAGGAGTTGGGAGTCGGAGGTTTGGGAAATTGAGGAGTCGGAGTCGGGGGTTCGGCTTGCCGACTCCACAGCCCTGGTTTGGAGACGCCGTTGAGAACGTTCTGCTGCCTGCAACATCCTCCAGCTTAAGCGGTTTTGCAGTGGGTCAGCAATAGTGTAGGACTGCACAGGTCTCCATGTGCGGGCCCGGGGTGCTTGACTACAGTTAAGGTACCAGGATTGAGATCACTTGTACCATTGTGAGGGACATATACAGGTGCATGGGGCCTGGATTCATTCTGATGCATGTCAATGCTAGGTCTTATGTGCCTGAAGTTTGTCAGCAGTTCCTGCAGGATGAAGGCATTGACGCTATAGACTGATCAGTTACCCAGACCTGAATCCAATCAAGAACATCTGGAACATCATGTCTCATTCCATCCACCAGCACCACGTTGCACCACAGACTGTCCAGGAGGTGACATGCTTAAATCTAGGTCTGGGAGGAAATTCCTCAGAACATCTACCGCTGCATCATCAGGAGAATGCCCAGGCATAATGATGCTACACTACTGAGCCTAATCAGGAGAATGCCGAGGCATTTGAGGGAGGACATACAGACAGACGTGGAGGTCACACACTACTGAGCCTCATTTCCGTGCCTTGCGGCATTTCCACTGAAGTTGGATGAGGCTGATATTTGATTTTCCACTTTGATTTTGAGAATCATTCCAAATTCAGACTTCATGGTGTAAGAAATATTAATTATTCTTAACAATAATAATATTCAAGAATAATAATATTGAACAACAACAATATTATCACCTAGATTCCAAGGTGACGATCAGAAAAGAAAGCACACCAACAGCAATGTACCTATACACTCACCGGCCACTTTATTAGGTACACCATGCTAGTAACGGGTTGGACCCCCTTTTGCCTTCAGAACTGCCTCAATTCTTCGTGGCATAGATTCCACAGGTGTTTGCAACGATGCTCAATTGGTACCAAGGGGCCCAAAGAGTGCCAAGAAAATATTCCCCACACCATGACACCACCACCACCAGCCTGAAAACGTTGATACAAGGCAGGATGGATCCATGCTTTCATGTTGTTGAGCCAAATTCTGACCCTTCCATCCGAATGTCGCAGCAGAAATCGAGACTCATCAGACCAGGCAACGTTTTTCCAATCTTCTACTGTCCAATTTCGATGAGCTTGGGCAAATTGGAGCCTCAGTTTCCTGTTCTTAGCTGAAAGGAGTGGCACCCGGTGTGGTCTTCTGCTGCTGTAGCCCATCTGCCTCAAAGTTCGCCGTACTGTGCGTTCAGAGATGCTCTTCTGCCTACCTTGGTTGTAACGGGTGGCTATTTGAGTCACTGTTGCCTTTCTATCAGCTCGAACCAGTCTGCCCATTCTCCTTTGACCTCTGGCATCAACAAGGCATTTCCGCCCACAGGACTGCCGCTCACTGGATGTTTTTTCTTTTTCGGACCATTCTCTGTAAACCCTAGAGATGGTTGTGCGTGAAAATCCCAGGAGATCAGCAGTTTCTGAAATACTCAGACCAGCCCTTCTGGCACCAACAACCATGCCACGTTCAAAGGCACTCAAATCACCTTTCTTCCCATACTGATGCTCGGTTTGAACTGCAGGAGATTGTCTTGACCATGTCTACATGCCTAAATGCACTGAGTTGCCGCCATGTGATTGGCTGATTAGAAATTAAGTGTTAACGAGCAGTTGGACAGGTGTACCTAATAAAGTGGCCGGGGAGTGTATATTGCTTGAATGAAAATCCGCCGATCACTGAATTTGGCCGTTTTCTCTCTACACAACTAATAAGCCTTTGTGTAATCACCTGCATCACACATCAAATGCCAATCAGTCTACAACGATGCACAACCCATCACAAGAAGGTTCTGTGGAGAAACAGTCTGTACTGGATTCCTTCTCATACATAGAGAGACAACACCGGACACTTCTAGAAACCGTATTCAGAGCAGCGGCCATTTTGTATCATCCTCCACTTACAATTATCTCTACGGCGCAGGTTTAATATATCCACATCTTCTCATAACTCACATCTATGGATATCTTACAATGGGAGAGTCATGGTGATTGTCATTGATCATTTTATGTTTTCTTGTTCTCGCCACATTCCACCATGTAATGAAGAAAGAATTGACACTGGAAGATTTCATTCATTCAGATCCAGGATGTGGGATTTTAGTGTTCCCTTTTATCTCTCTCTCTCTCTCTCTCTCAGACAGAAGTATGTACACCCATCCCGTTATTTTAAATACTTTATTCTAGCTTTTAATGGGACAACACTGAGGATAGGACATTGTGATACGATGTAAAATAGTCAGTGCACGGCTTGTATAACAGAGTAAATTTGGTGCCCTCAAAATAACTCAACACAGCCATTAATGTCTAAACGGTGGCAACAAAAGTGAGCACCCAATTTGCCATTCTCCCTCCATGGTGTCATGTGACCTGTTAGTGTTGCATGGTCTCTGGTGTCAATGGGCGCAGGTGAGTTAAATTTGGTGATAACGCTCTCAAACTCTCTCATACTGGTCATGGGAAAACCAACACAGCTTCTCATGGCAAAGAACTGCCTGAGGATCTGAAGATAAGAATTGTTGCTCTGCATAAAGATGGCGGAGGTTATAAGAAGATGCCAACACCCTGACACTGAGCTGCAGCACGGTGGCCAAGACCATACAGCGGTTTAACAAGACAGGTTCCCTTCAGAACAGGCCTCGCCATGATTGACTAAAAAAGTTTAGTGCACATGCTCAGCGTCATATCCAGAGATGAGTGCTGCCAGCATTGCTGCAGTGGATACAGGGGTGGAGGGTCAGCCTGTCAGTGTTCAGACCATACAACTTACACTGCTTTGGTCTGCATGGTTGTCATCCCAGAAGGAAGATTCTTCTAAAGATGATGCACAAGAAAGCCACAAACAGTTTGCTGCAGACAAGCAGACTAAGGACATGGATTACTGGAACCATGTCCAGTGTCTGATGAGACCAAGAAAAGCTTATTTGGTTCAGATGGTGTCAAGCATGTGTGACAACAAACAGGTGAGGGGCACAAAGACAAGTGTGTCTGCTTACAGTCAAGCATGGTGGTGGGAGTATCATGGTTTTGGGCTGCATGACTGCTGCCGGCTCTGGGGCACTACAATTCGTTGCGCGAACCATGAATTATTATTATTTATTTTAAAGCGCCATTGATTCCAGGGCACTGTACATTCGAGGGGGGTTACAGAAATAACATATGTCAAACGAGTACAATGATAAATGATGAATGGCAATTGGCACGACAGAGGGAGAGGGGACCCTACCCACGAGGTCTTATAATCTACAAGGAGGAGGGAAGAGACAGATGGTGAGGGGCAGATATGTTTTTGGGGTGGAGTAGGGGCAGTGGGGTTATTGTAGGTTATAGGCAATCCTGAAGAAATGGGTTTTCAGGTTGCTTTTAAAGCTGGTGAAGGTAGGGGAGAGTCTGATGTGTTGGGGCAGTGAGTTCCAGAGTTTGGGGGAAGCATGGAAGAAGTGTTGGAGACGGTTGTGTGTGGAGCTTATAAGAGGAGAGCAGAGGAGAAGGTCCTGTGAGGAACGGAGATTGTGTGAGGGGAGATATCTGGAGATTAAGGCAGAGATGTATGGAGGGGAGAGGTTATGGAGAGCCTTGTAGGTCATGGTTAGTAGCTTGAAATGAATTCGCTGGGCAATGGGAAGCCAGTGAAGGGATTGGCAGAGGGGAGAGTGAGTGGAGTAGCGAGGAGAGAGGTGAATAAGACGGGCGGCAGAGTAGAGAATGGTTTGAAGGAGAGCAAGAGTGCTGGATGGGAGGCCACAAAGCAAGATGTAGTCTAGGCGGGAGATGACAAGGGCATGGACCAGCATTTTTGTAGTGTCGTAGTTGAGGAATGAGCAGCTGCGAGAGATGTTTTTCAGGTGGAGGCGGCAGGCGGAGGTAAGGGTTTGGATGTGAGGTTTGAAAGCCAGAGCGGAGTCCAGGATTACCCCAAAACAGCGGACTTGCGGAACAGGTGAGAGTGTACAGCCGTTGACTGAGATAGAGAGATTAGGGGGAGGGGTAGAGTGGGACGGTGGAAAGATGATGAGTTCAGTTTTCTCCACATTTAGTTTTAGGAGACGGGAGGAGAAGGAGGATATGGATGATAAAAGGTCTGGGATCCGGGAGAGAAGAGAGGTGACATCTGGGCCAGAGATGTAGAGTTGGGTATCGTCAGCATACAGGTGGTAATGAAAGCCATGTGAAGCTATGAGCTGACCGAGGCCAAGAGTGTAAAGAGAGAAGAGTAAAGGACCCAGGACTGACCCCTGGGGGACCCAACAGAGAGGCCAGGAGGAGGAGGTAGAGCGAAAATGAGAGACGCTGAATGTCCGATCAGTGAGGTACGAGGAGATCCAGGAAAGGGCCAAGTCCGTGATGCTGAGGGAGGAGAGGATTTGTAGCAGGAGGGTATGGTCGACAGTGTCAAAGGCAGAGGACAGGTCTAGAAGGAGAAGGACAGAGTAGTGGCGTGAGGCTTTAGCGGTTGCTAGGTCATTAGTGACCTTGGTTAGGGCGGTTTCGGTATAGTGGTGGGGTCAGAAACCAGATTGTAGTGGGTCGATGAGAGAGTTGAAGGAGAGGTGGGAGGACAGCTGACGATAGACGTGCTGCTCGAGGAGTTTGGAAGCAAAAGGGACCAGTGAGATGGGGCGATAGTTGTACAGAGAGGAGGGGTCAAGGGTAGTTTTTTTTAAGGATTGGAGTGATACTAGCATGTTTAAAGGAGGAAGGGAAGATGCTAGAGGTTAGCGATAGGTTGAAGAAATGGGTGAGAGGGCAGTGGGTCAAGATTACATGTAGTGAGGTTGGATTTGGATAATAGAGAGGAAAGGTTGTCATGAGTGACAGTGGGGAAGCAAGTTAAGGGGGAAGAGCAGTTTGCAAGTATAGAGGAGGGTGGTGGGGACTGTGGGCTGAAGCTTTCTCTGATGTGGTTGATCTTCTTAAGGAAGTGAATGGAAAGTCATCTGCGAAAGGAGGGATGGGGAGGGGGGGTGGTGGACGGAGAAGAGAGTTGAAAGTTTAATTGTTGTCTGGGGTTGTGGGACGGGGAAGATTAAATTTGGTGAAGTATTTTTCTGTTTGGCTGAGGTGATGAATTTTAAATGTATGTAGTGTTGTTTTTTGGGCAAAATCTTTGGGGTGGAGCGGGTTTTTCAGGGGCGTTTTGAAATTTTGGGAAAAGCCGCCTCGCTGTTTGGGAGTGGTGTCCCGGGTTGTTTTTGATTTTGCGGGTTCTTTTGTGGTGAGGAAGGAGTCAGGGTGGCGGTGATCATGGGGTTGTAAAAAAAAAAAAAAAGCAGTGGTGGGGGTTGGGTCTTTTTAAATGGGGATAGTGAAAGGGTAAAAGAGGTCAGAGAGAGTGGGGGTTGGGTTTTGTAGGTTCTGCGGGGGTGTTTTGGGATATGGACGGAGAAGAGGTGGGGTGGAGATGGTGTCAACTGTACTGTGCATCCTGAAGCGAGCATACCCCCCCCTTTTCTGGGCCACAGGGCAGTCCCCAAAAATGAAACGCCCCCAAAAATCTAAGCCCCACTCCCTTGCTAAAGAAAATGGGGTTAAAGGTGCGGGTTTGGCCCAAAGATGTCCGACCTAAACCCATGAAGCTTCTGTGGGGCCTCCCCCTTTAAAGGGTGTATTACTTTTATTGTGGTTTGACATTGTGCTGGATTTTTGTTCGCCTTTTTTATATGCAATTAAAATACCAGCAAACCCCCCCCAGCATAAAAGGTGTGAGTGGTTGTCTTATTTTTTTTGCTTTGTGCGTCTCCCCTTGAAAGATTTTGTGGCTTTTTTGCATCTGGGGGAAAAGGTGTTACCCGGTGTGCTTTTCTTTATTATTCATTTGCCTCCTAGGGGGTTTGGGTATGGAGTTATGTTTTTGTTATTGCACTGTCATATCTCTCCCAGATTGCACGGGGGGCTTTTAGGCTCCTAGGGGTTGTCTTTTTCCCAGCCATTGAGCTGAAGTTGGCCTATGTTTTTCCATTTTGGGGCAAAAAATTTGATATATATTTTTTTTTTAAATATGTGTTTATTGAAGCCGCAACAGTACAGTATCTCACTTTAAAATAAAATAAAATTGTAAATAGAGTTGAGAGAAAAGTGCACATAAAAGTAAGTCAAAAAAAACCAGCGCTCTTGTTTCAGTTTTTAAGGAAAATGAAAAAAGATCTCAAATATAGAATTTTTGTGGTCTTTTTTTTCCATCTTTTTTGTTCATTACCAGGGAGACTTTAATAATGATTATAACACTTCTACATTTTGCTAGACTTTTTTTTGTTTTTTTATAAAATGTAAATGGTAGTTAACCAACGGTAAAAACCTGTTGTCCAAAAACAAAAAACTAACAACATAAAAAAAATGAATTTAAGATTTTAAAAAAACCGGGAGGGATTATTATCCCGGGGTGTTGTTTAAGGTTTCTAAATGTACATGTTTAGAGCTGTACCCAAACCTTACACTGCATCAAAGCGTCAGATACTCAGGTTGTCCCATTAAAAAATAGAATACAATTTACAGCAAAGTGAGGGATAAACATATGTCTCCATCGCTTTTTTGCTGGTGGAGGGGCAAGTGGAGTGAGATGGAAGAGTGGTTAACCCCTCACCCCTTTTTTTATGAACTTCCGGTCTCACTTGCACTTGTATTCAATTATAAGAACGTACTTCTCTTCCCTTTAAGGCAAAAAAACATTTGTGATCCCCTTCCTGACAGCCCCGGGCTAATTTTTGGCTCTGCATTTTTTTCCCACCTCCAACAGCAAATTTTTTTATCTCCATAGACACATGTGAATAAACCATCCCTGTGCCAGGTTTATGGAGGTTTATTTATCGGTACGATTCCAGTGATTATTATTTATTTTAAAGCCCCATTAGTTCGAGGCGAGAACTTCCCGGGGGGTCAAAATAAACCCTATCAAACAAGTACAATGGGAACAAATGATTAACAAAGAGGGGGGGACATGCCCCCAAGGCTTACAACCTACAAGGAAGGAGGAAAGAAACAGGAAGTAAAGGGTCAGACATGATTGGGGAGGGTTAATGAAAGTTACAGTCAATCCTGATGGGTTTTCAGGTTTCTTTGAAGTGGGGAAAAATGGGGAGAGTTGATGGTTGGGACAGTGGGTTCCAAATTGTGGGGGAAGCACTAGAGAAGTCTGAGAAACGGTTGTGTGAAGAGCTGATAAGGGGAGAATAGAGAAGAAGTGTCTTGTGAGGCGGAAAATTGGTGGGGAGATATCTAGGATTTAAGGGAGAGATGTATGGTGGGGAGAGGTTATGGAGAGCCTTGTAGGTCATGGTTAGTAACCTGAACTGGATACACTGTGCAATAAGCGGCCAGTGTAGGAATTGGCAGAGGGGAGGGGTAGAGGAGTAGTGAGGAGAGAGGTGGATCAGACAGGCAGTAGACATGAGGATGATCCAGAGGGGAGCAAGGTTGCTAGATGGGAGGTTAAGAGAAGGGTCTAGGCAGAAGAAGATAACAAGGGCATGGACAAGCATTTGTTTACCAATAAAGATGAGTAATGAGCGGATTCAGGAAATATTTTTCAGGTAAGGCTGTTGAATATGTGGTTTGAAGGACCAAGATGAGTGAAAGGTTACCCCAAGGCAGTGGAGTTGCAGAACTTGTGACAGTGTACAGTCTCCTCCACCCAGTACCCATCACTACACCTGCACCAAGTACCAACCACTGCACCAGCACCTGAACCAAGTACCCGTCACTGCTCCGACGCCTCCACCCAGTTCCCATGAGGGGAAGGTTTTTCAGGATTAAGGTGGGAATGTTGGGGGGAGGTTATGGGAGGAGTTACAGGGGGTATTGGAGTTAGGGTAGAGAGTAGGGGGGTTATGGGAGTTACATGAGGGAGTACAGGAGAAGGGTAAGTTTAGGGGGGACAGGTTATATGGAGTTCAAAGGGTTAGAGAAGGGTAAAATATATGGGGGACAGGGTTATTATGGAGTTCATGAGGGGAAGGGTTCGGAGAAGGTAAAGTTA